>JAYJLX010057184.1:0-30531 GCA_036873525.1 Chalinula nematifera | reverse complement strand
AATTGCCCCCAAAGATGGCGGATGGCTAACGAAGCGTGGGAGGAAAATCACTGAGTTGCCACGCCCAGTGCATGAGCCCGCTATAGCCATTGCTTCAATATCACCAAAAATTATAGTAAAATTAAAAACAATTAAAAAAATACAACACATATGCAGTCATAACTGGAACTGAGAATTTATGACAATTAATTAGCAACATTCTTCTCTTTTGAATTATTGAAGTAATTAGTAGGCGTATCTAGTGGGAGTGGCTGGCACGTGCGTGTGACAATGGCTGGTGAAAGTTGTGAAGTGAAGTTATTTAGCCAAATGAGCCTTGATGAAAGAATTCTAAAGGTTAGATTCAGTATTGGTGTATGTGTAGTGACTACGTTTGGATTAATCCGTAAATATAGGGTGAATTGATAGATATGGTCGTACTTCAGGGGTAATTGGTCTGTAGATTGTTAGTCGCACCAAGTTAAACCCCATGTTTTCGACTATCACTTTGGCAGATTAATAATTATTTTAGTAATAGTATTGAAGTACATGCCTATCAGGAATTTTGGTCAAGCCAAATATAATCATTACTCTGTAGGTATAGTCTTGGCCTCGGTCTTGCCACACTTGACTTGCCGGAGGCCACGCCTCTGTGCTTTCTAGTCTGGCAGCCCAGACCCAACCCTTGGAGGAGGTGCAGGTACAATGCAATAGAGAAGTTTGTGCAACCATCTGAAATTTGATGTGACCAATCAGGATCTAGAGCACGTATTATGTCACCGAAATCATTTGATTTCAGTTTAATATTAATCGTTTTTAGTCAATCAAAAATTAATTATATATATTATATCCATTTTAACTTTTAATAAATTTATAACACAGTATGTTACGAAATTTAGGGCTTTTTCTGCACAAACTCTTCTATTACATTGTACCAGACCCTCCCACATGGGTTGGGTCTGGGCTGCTAGACTAGTACTTACTGTGGAAGAACCTAGACGTGATTGAACTTTCAGTATTGATGGGTTGTGGCTCCCCCTATATAACACTCTTGTATGTCAAGTGTATGGCATTGGGATTTTTTTTTTACCGAATTTAGCTAATTTCAGTACAAAATAAAATTTTGCTGGAAGTGCATCAATAAGTCCTATGGTATTCACCACAACAAAATAATGGAGGGTTAGTGTTACTTGTGTCTTGGTCATACATTGTGGCTAGGTCTTCTTGTGTTGCTTGGTTGTGCTTTACTGGTTTCTTGTGTGCTTTCTCATGTTATTTTCCCACTCAATATGGTGAATGTTGGCTGTATGTATACCTATGTATCATGTGACTCTTTCAATGAATATTATTAATTTGCCATGTGTGTATAAGAATTTATGTATAGATCATGTTTGAACAATAAACAGATTTGAACGAGGAATTCCATTATAAATGCTAACACACTGTTGGGAAACTTAGTTACTGTAATTGATTTGATAGGCTTTCACCTAATTTGAAGCGCAGACAGAAGTTTGGTTTTAATGGAAATGACACGTATTTAACACTCAAATTAACTCAAATCATAAGTACAGTACAACCTCCGATATAGTGGACACTTCGAGAAAGGGACATAGTATAATAAACCTCTCAACAAAGGATACTTGTCAGTGTCCGTAATAGACTTGTCTAATACATTTTGACCTCCGAGAAGAGGACAACCTCTCTATAGAGGACAAAGCACTTCAATTTATATAGGGTCCCAAAGTGTCCTTTATTCGGAGGTTCCACTGTACATAAATCAGTGGTGAATGAAAAATTTTCTTCAATTTTTTAAAAAAATATGGACAATTTTTTTTCGCCAAATTTTGCAAGTTTCAGAACGGAATAAAGTTTGCTCGAATTAAATACATGTATGTACATACAGTCTAGTGTAGAATTAAATTGTTTTACCTTTATTTTTTTTAGGCTATTGCAGGACTTGGTTGGAAGTCACCTACTCTGATTCAGGTCTGTGATGAGATATTGAGACAAAATAAATTAGTTTTCGCTCTTGCTTTTGAGTAGAGGGACGGGACTGTGGGTGTGGTTTATAGCAAATAACAAATTTTTCCTCTAATTCTACTTTAAAGACCATAGTGTTTTTTTCCACACATGATATGACATATGCGTAGCATTTGTGGGTATTGTAAAGCATTCCACCACTAAAGCCTGTGAACTGTGAGTCTGTGACCTTACAAAAGATGATGCTAGCATTAGTTGACACATTAGGATACATACGTAATTGTTTTGTAACAAACATTACAGTACGTTACATAAGTGTTTCATGAGGATTATCTAGAGTATATGTAATTGTGCTGAAATCCATATACCTTGTTGTGAAAAAAAAGTTGTGTTTTCCTCTGTGCTACTGCTTGCTGGCTTTAGTGTAGGTTTAAGATGAGCAAGTAGGTATGTTTATATCTTTGATGATGTATCGCTTCATAAATCTTCACGAACCTGACAGAGGACAGGTTACAAGGGTTGTTACATGGGGTAGTAACCTGATACCTATCAACATTGATGGTTTTATGTTGGCATGCACGAGACATGACAGTCGAACACATGTTTAAATTATATTTGATATGGTATCCATGGTTTCTATGTTCTGGGAAATCTAATTTTTGTAAAGGTAGCTTTCCACTTATGGGGTTTATTAAATGTGTCTTGCTCCAAGATATACCGTATCATTGTGACCTGTGATATGGAGTATCATTAATGCACAGTGCAAGGGTCGCCTGTTTGATATTTAATATGCTTACTATGATGCCAAGCGACGTCTTAGCGATACTTATTGCTTTTTTTATGTAATTTCAATATTATTTTTCAAAGGAGAAGGCGATTCCTTTGTGTTTAGAGGGTAAAGATGTTCTGGCTCGAGCCAAGACTGGGTCAGGTAAAACAGCAAGGTGTGTTGTAGCTACATGTTCAGTACATGCATACACAGTCTGCAGCTGTAGCCTTAAGGACACTTTTAAAAACTTGAGGTGCTTAAAGTATATCAAGAGTTATCATTATTTATTATATTCTTAGTTATGCTATACCTTTGATTCAGAAAGTTCTGGACATAAAAAAAGTAAGTTTAGTATATTTTAAAGCAATAAGTAGTATTTAAATGTAATACTTCATTAGTGTCACTGTGATTCGAATGCAACTCAAATTCTATTTTTTCAGCCTAACAATGGTGGTATTTGGTACTACAATTCGAAGGCAGTGAACTATTTATGTGTTTGTATTCATTAATTGTTGGTAGCCGTTTGTATATACTGGCCAGCAATGCTTGCATTGCATTGGATTCCACATGAGCACATTAGAGGAATGTATTTGAAACCTTTTTACTGTGGTCACTGTACTGGCTAATCTATTTACCCATGTATACACATGATGCCTGCAAGTGTGTATAAAGCCCTAAAATACATGTTATTCCATGCGTGGTATGGAAAGGTCACCCTTTCTGTAGCGGTCACTTTTAAGGTGGTTGAGTGGGCGGGTGACCACTTTAGAGACACTTTCCTAGTCATATGGTTATATCGAATAATGTTGAATCCCTTTGGTATAGGCCACTTCAAATAACTGTTAAAGAAACATGATTACCTGTGCATGCATATACATATATGTAGCTACCATGCATTTATGCAGCTATTGATATTACATGCATGTACGTACATGTACCAGCACATGCACATATGCTATTAATATTGCATACTTGTATGTACATGTATATACTAATGGCATACACTGTACTTTAGGAGAACTCTATGAAATTATACCTAATTCTAGCCATATTTATTTGATCAATTTAGAACTTTAGCGTTATTAAAGGTAGTTATTTATAATTGTTAATGAACAAGGATATATGCACTGTTGTATACATTATACATGTAGGAGCTATACGTTGTACTAATTAATGACTATAATATTTGACATATTTATAGTTGGGAGTTGGTGAAGATAGTGTGAAGGCAATTGTTCTAGTGCCCACGAAGGAGCTCAGCTTGCAAGCTACAAAGAATATCAAGGTTACTAGCAAATATTGAATGGAATACATGTGATTATATATTACTGTACATGCCTTGGTACCTGTATGTGATTAGAAATAGACAGTATTATTGTGTTGGCTGTGTATGTGGTATATATTTCATTGTTTTCATTAGGAGCTATGCTCATCATGCTCAAGGGATGTATCTGTTGTGTGTGTTTCAAATTCTCAAAATCCATCTAGTCAGAGGTAAGGGGGAGGGTAGAAGGTTGGGGGGGGGGGGGGTATAGTAATGTAGTAGTGCTCATGTAGCATTTAACTAAATGTTCCCCTGTGTCAATAGAACGTTATTGATGGAGAAACCTGATGTGGTTGTTGGGACACCCAGTAGAATACTGAGTCATCTAGCAGCTGCTGTGAGTCCCTAGCTTGGATGAGCTACTGTTTGTAGTGCATTATTGCTAAATCTTTTATAGACCCTGGACATTAAGGACTCACTACAGATGCTTGTCATTGACGAAGCTGATCTGGTGTTCTCCTTTGGATACGAGGAAGATGTGAAATCAATTAAGACGTGAGTTTGTGTGTGTGTTTTTTTATGGTAGTCATTGATATTTTTAATCGTTGTCATAGATACTTGCCCGCTGTGTATCAAGCTATTCTTATGTCAGCAACCTTAACTGAGGTAATTAATGTAGGGGAAATATTTGTATTCCCAAAGTTTTTGTATCAACATAAAAATACTTGGATGTATGAAAAAAATTTCATATTTCAGCCATTTTCAGGATAATAATTATATATTTTATTCCTTTAGGAAGTTCATTCATTGAAGAAACTAATTTTAAATAGTCCAGTACGTTTATAGTATTGACTACGTATATCATAGTCATCTTACGGTGTGATATTACATGTGTGTCGCAGTGGTAGAGAGGAGAGAGGGGGGGGGGGGGAGGGGGGCAGTGGAGGGTATCTGTTATTGAATCAGCTGTTGTTTGTTTACTCGAATTATGCCCATAGGCTATCGTGCTTGCTGGGTATGTACGTATATGTAGGTATATGATATTATGCCTCCTTATGATGCTAGTGGGATTAGTGGGAGACCTTTTCCTCTTCATTCAATTGTGGGATGTGTGACTTAATATGATCTAATTAATGTGATTTAAGGGCTGCTAATATTTCTTAGCCTTGTTATGTAGAGCGTATATTGTGATTAATAAAGGATCGGTTGTTGTTCTAAACAGGATAACTATGCATGTGTAGTTGATTGTGCCTATAGTGATTGTCACTAATGATGATCTGCTTTCATTAACCCAGGTTATACTCAAGCTAGAGGAACCAGATCTCCCGGAGCAGTCTAGACTCACTCAGTTTTACATAAAGTATGTGGCATAATCAGTCTCGAATATAGTATATATAGCTATAGGATATTATCCCAATTGGATGAATCATGACTTGTACATATGTCTTCGTGCATAGTCTCGGCTTGTATAATACATATACATGTGCATTGGTACTGTGATGTACTTATTACATGTACAAAGTGGCCGTTGAATTCCTATCATCCATCGCAGTACATGTACGTGTCACATAATGTACATGATGTAGAGTGGTACTATGGTGTCATGACTGAATGTATCCTACATGTATGTTTCTTTAGATGTTCTGATGATGATAGATATCTGTTAATATATGCTTTACTGAAACTGAAGTAAGTAACCAATGGTTAAATGCCTGATCTAATTAGTTTTATTGGATTAATTGATCAATCCACTAGATTAGTTCTTGGGAAGACACTTCTGTTTGTGAATGACATACAGCGATGCTACAAGTAGTCATCAGCTAAAATGGCATATCGTTGTGTATTATTATTTGTATATTTTGCAGATTGAAATTGTTCTTGGAACAGTTTTCAATCAAGTCCTGTGTGTTGAATTCAGAATTACCTCACAATTCTAGGTAAATCATTGCTGTTGAATTTAGTGATATTGTGAATTGAGTAGTTTGTTAATGCTGTCTTCGTTAAATCTTTGTTCTCTCTCTCTCTATCTTTAATAATAGATGCCACATTATTGAACAGTTTAACGCAGGTTTATATGATTACGTGATAGCTACAGATGAACAACTGTCGCTCTCTGTCAGTGGTATTGAACGCGTGTCAAAGAGTAGCAAGCCAGTAACAGGACGGAAGAGAAAGAGAAAGGACAAGGAATATGGCGTCTCTAGAGGAATAGACTTCCAAGGTATCCAGTAAATGTACCATATAATATGTATAGTTACACATGTATACTCATTTACTAAAATAGTGTATATACTTTGCAGTATAAATATACTATTTATTGGTTA
Source organism: Chalinula nematifera (assembly GCA_036873525.1). Lineage (NCBI taxonomy): Eukaryota > Metazoa > Porifera > Demospongiae > Haplosclerida > Chalinidae > Chalinula > Chalinula nematifera. The sequence continues at coordinate 24,215 of JAYJLX010057184.1, read as the reverse complement.
AATAATCATTATTGTTGTTATGTTAGTGTATGTTCTCATGTATATGAACATGCTCTATAGTTTTGGAGTTTATGCAGAAATCGTATGAAAAATCTGCTTGCATTCTAGCTAACCTTTCCAGGGAGAAACTTTTGCTCTTATTTTCACTATAGGAGTTGAGAATGTGATTAATTTCGATCTACCACCAAGTATTGATTCTTATATTCATAGAGTGGGAAGGTAATGATCTCAACCATTTTACTGTATGAGTACAAATATTGTTTGTTTTGTTTTTTGTTCAGAACTGCTCGTGGATTTGATTATGGCACAGCCCTCACTTTTGTTTCCGAGGATCAGGAAACTGAATTTAAAAAGATAGAAGATTCACTCAAGAGCCAGTCTGGTTAGTTTGTCAAACTATAATGCAAAAATTTGGAAAGAGCTTCCAAAACTGATCCCAAATACACAGCAAATGCATGCACATTATACATGTGTATAATTGATAAATATGGTTTACGGTTTGTGTGTCCGTCCAACTGGTTGAACAAACCGGATTACTTCAGGTGGTGGATGAATAAATATAATTGATTTTCAAGAAATCTTCGACTTGCACTAGCTTTGCTATGGATCATAAATACTTAAAAAAAATTATAAAGGCAATGAAAAAATCCAGACGTTAAACCTGTGGTTGTTTTTTTTTTGTTTTCCCAAAAACAAATAAATAGCCTCAATGAAAATTCATTTTCGTGTGACTTAATTTATTCTTTTATACAGGTAGGTATACATGCAGCTATCAAATATGGTTCAAACAGCAGCTAGTAACTTTTTTATGGGGGCTACATTGCGAAATTTTAGTTATTATTAAAATGTGCTCTTGACGGTTCCATAAAGAAATATTCGACCTTCTTACTTTGTTTTAGAACTATGTTACTGAGATATCTCAACGTAGCCCCCCCCCTCCGGAGTGCTTCTAAAAAGGGTTTACATAACTTGCTATATCCCTAAGGTTCGTTTCTGCGATAATAAAGTGTCACGAAAGAAGGTATGGTCTGCTGCTATCCATACTCACCATTATTAAGCTAATAGTAAATGTATATCAATTTTAACAACTTCACTCATTCACCACCTTAACTATAGAGTCATAACTGTACCACTCGATCAATATGAGCCTGTAGAACACACTGCATGGTCAGAAAGAACAGACATGTATTATAACTGCACAAACGTTTTGTTGTTGTTACCAATTGTATAGGTGTCACTATCGAGTAATCCTATACTTTTACATAAACACATATCCAGTTACACCAGTTAGTGAGCTAGCTGGGTTTCCATTTTATGCAATAAACAAACCACAACCCACAAATTATTATTTTTTTTATCATAAAACATAAACAGCATGCTTCATCATGTCTAGAAGGCCTGACAGTTTGGTATAATTATATCGAGAACCTTACAGCTTTGCAGTAGAACTGTGAAAATCATACAAAAGTAATATCAAATGGTTGTGGATGAGTGTTATGATACGATAAGTATAAATAATACCCCTTACCCCACCCGGGCTCTTTGTTCTTTCTTTGTTTTCCAAACACAAGGCAACACAAGGCTGTTGTACAAGAAAACATGTTTATCTCCTTTCTTTGCATGGCTTTGCAATCTTGTCGGTAATTCAAATTTCTCATTATTCATTTTTTTGTTGCTCTTACTTTGAGCTGGCATGTTTTTGTGCTCAATATTTAATGAGTTTATCAGTTATTTGTTGGAATTTGTGAGCTAATGAGTTATTTGTTGGAATATGTGAGCTTGATTCACTGTGTTTATGTTGACCAAACTATCCTAGCTATGCTTGAATTCATTTCTATGGTTAGTATTTATTTTGTTGACTGTGTTATTTTATCTACTTCCAGGTAACGAGGATTTAATAGTGAAGCCTTATAGATTCAAAATGTCTGAAATAGAAGGCTTTCGATATCGTGTGCAGGTAAAACATTTAATTAGCGTAGTTTAACCTCCTTATGTAAGCCAATTATGTCTACTTGTACATGTAAGTGTCTGTACCATTTGGATCAGCAAATAAAATATTGACAAAGCATGTAGATGCATGTACACATAAAAGCATGTAGATGTACACATAGTTGGTCTCATGAATGCATGCAATGCTTAATCATGAATTTGGGCCAGTCATTACTGAATTGTGTATTCAGTTTAATAACTGCATCAAGATAATGTGATATGTATATATATATATATATATACCTGTACTAGTCTTGTAAGCCAGCCCTTCCCCTATTGGATAAACTGACGAATGGGAAGGGTCTGGCACATGACGTTGTACATGGCACAAAGAATCTTGCATCCAATCAGATTCATTCATTTCATAAACATCTTGGAAGAAAAAAAAAAGATGGATGTTTTAGCAGAGTAGTAATAGTTGTCCCGCCATCTATCCTGCAGAATACCAATTTATTAATATCACATTATGTCTGGTGCCTGTTATGACATTTCATCCCAAAAAAATGTTTGGTATGGGATTAGAGAGAGATTTTGAATGCTAATTGTTGCAATAACTGCTAGCTGTTCTTTGTATTTCAATGACAGTTGCAGTTGCGATACATTCAGGTGCAGTAAGCTGGCCTATTCAAATGCTTTAGGAAGTTACTACATTTCCCCAAAGTTTCCTAATTTCTGAGAAGCATTTGCTTAATGTGCTGGCTTGAACGAATCATTAGTCATGCACTGGCTTAGTAAGCACATGCCTACATAAACAGGGTAGCCCCCCATATATATGGTTGTGTTCCTTCAATTTTCCTTTTTTTCCCCCCAAACCTATCAATGTTGTGTACTGAAAAATGATATTATACTTCGATGAATTATTTCGTGTTAAGTCAGAATTTTCTATTTAATTGATGTGGCTGAATATCATGCACTCTGACTGCCTCCATGCATTGGCTTTCATATGTGAACAATTGTTAAATTGATCAGCTCATACTGAGTGTCTATCTATAGTGGGAATCAATATAAATAATTATATATGTATAATATAATCAAAGGAAATATCAAATTAGTTTTGAGATTATTTTATACCTATTAAATAGTAAAAAAACAAGTTAAAGACATTACTAGATGCATTCCAACCTCGAGTGGTTTGAAAGGAGATATTGCTTGTAACTGGCTCTCTGCCCATTTAACAGACACCTGTACATCTATTCACATACATTGTGTAATATAACAGACTGTCTTGGTACAAAACCTTAGCCAATGAGCAGCTTTCACAGGAAATATCAACTGTATGTAATGGAAAGGAGATATTGGCTATACCTGACTGTCTGCCCATGTAGCATATCTGCATGTAATATCAGAGAGCATGCGTGCTATCTTGTTTCGAATAGAAATCCTTGATCCAAGCCAAATGACCAAATATCACTTCAGGAAATACCTTCTGTAACTGGAGGTTTGTTTTTCTTGGCTGCAAGAACAATGAAATTTGTGATAAATTTAGTAAAGGATAGCTTATGGCATCCATTATCAATCATGCATTCATCATGTGTGGATGAAATAAATGTTATGGTTGATTTGTGTGATTGGGGCTTATATTCATGATAGCAAAGTAAATGCAAGAATTTACATGTAAAATTATAGCCACTCCCCCACTTTACTTTGCATTGATGAATGGAGCTACATATACACAGGCCTCGTGTCACTGGAATGTACTAAATGTTTGTTTTTCTGTAGAGCTGCTCTGTACACAGATATATACCGTATGTGTTATGGATTATCCTAACCAACTCTTTGTAAAAACACTTATACTACATGTACTGTACTAATTGGAAGCCATCATTGAACTAATTTAATAAATGGTTTACTGCTTTACTTCCATACAGTATCCGTTGTTACACATATTCTCTGTAATTTGTTTCTCTAGCCGGTAATTACTAGGTTAGATATCATTCAATCATGTCTAAGAGAGCCAGGTAGTTACTGTATTTATTGGTACCTATGTGTATTCGTTCCTGCCTAACTATTGAACTGGTGTTATTCACCGGCTGACCTTTACAGGGGGTAGGAAATGGAATGTGTTGTTTTTTCACATGTTTACCCGGCCCCACTGGCTTCCTGTTTTCGTGAATTCTTTCAACATTTTTACTTTATTATGAATAATTATAATTATCTGAAAACATGGAATTATAGTTGTTATTATAGAGTATTTAGATTGCTTGTACATAGCTATTGCCCAGGAAATGAAGGCATATACTGATGGATACATCCTATACTGTTACATTGCTTATAATTATTAGGATGCTTGTAACAATTAAGGTGTACTAAGTAATCATTATTGTTGTTATTGTGAACTGTTTATGTTGTGTTGGCCCTTTCTCATTACGTACACATCTAATATTAATTATAGTAAATACGGTTATTATCTGTTACATAGGCATTGTTATTAAGACGTAAACATGCTTTAGTAGTACACTGTAGTAATAGCACTAGATAAAAGTTATTGTGAGTTTGATTGTTATTCTTGTCCTTTATGAGGTACAAAGGCAAGAGAGGTAGCTATTATTCTTTAGTTAGTTCCCAACAGGAACCTTGTCCTATAATTATGTATACTGGTGGTATTATTTGTAGAGTACATATATTGTACGTAATTTACTTTGCTTTATCAATTCTTTTGTTTAGGATGCTTTAAGGAAAGTGTCTCAATTTGCAAGTGAGTCTTTATTTTACACAATGTAGAGTTAGGTTAAGTTAAATGAGGCACATTGTAGTTACTCAATGTCACTGAATATTAAAACAATATCTCTATTCTTTACTGTGGAGGAACTTTACTATTATTGTTTGGAACAAGCTTTTAAAAAAAAAATAATTGTTGACAACAGTCAACTTAATTTGCCCCATCACCGTATTTGAGGATTATTGCCTGAAAAGTAAATCCTTCGTGCGCGTTTATGTATGTATATGCTCGAGTTTTTAATGTATTAGTCTGCTAACTGACTTTAATTATTGTATGAATCTTCAGTAATTATATGGAACATTATAGCTTACCCATTCAGTTATTGGGTATGTGTGTGTGTGTGTCCCTTAAATGTGTGCGTGTATGTTGTTTGTGTTATTGTTTGTTTGTGGCCAATGATTCCTGTTTTATGAGTGTAATAGTTCCAATCCTTTTGCAATTAAGCTACTTACAATCCATAGTTTATACCCTTTAAGAAAATAGCAGCGTGTATTCGTTGATTTGCCACACACGAGCACAATTTTGCAGTTATCCTTAAATTGAGATATATAACAGAAAATGCAGTTTACACACACATACAAATACCTGTTGGTCACGTAATAATTCTTTTGACCTTTTGTGGTGGCTAGTAATTCTTTAATTAATTGGCGTCTCCCTTCTATGTGTGGTTCTGAAAGCGCCTGTCTGTTTATAGTGTACATTTCATTTCGGGATTAATTATATATTTTTCTTTTGAAGAGGAGGGAGTGAGGTGGGGTGGGGGAGGGGGCTACTAGTAACCTGCTATAACTATTGGTTATTACAGTATGTACTTCATCAGAGAAGGCTTGAACATTTGTGCTTTAAATTTTTTCCATATCAAGAGTTCCTTACCATTCAATATTATTATGTTTGAAACATTGTTATATGTTTACTGTGTTGTCAGAAGTTTTCAATTACCATGTTGTTTGTTTCAGTTAGCATGGCAAAATTGAATGAAAAATATAAAAAATTAATTTATGTTTCTTCTAACTTCCTGTATTTCAAAGACAATAAAATTTGCATCTAGAAAGAGTCAGTTCCAGATGCACAGTATGATAATTTAATTTAGTTTTATTAGGGCAAAAACAATGTAAGCAACTTCCCCAAAAATATAATGTAGTTGATGCAGTATATAGTGGTATATGTGAATATTGAAGTGGCTAATACAAGTAATATACATGTATGAGTTCCTTTATCATAGTTCATGAAGCACGCTTAAAAGAGCTGAGAATTGAGATCCTCGCATCTGATAAGCTTAAGGTATATGTAATCATTCCAGCAAGTTTGTGATTATTCTTGTTTCTTTTCTAGAACCATTTCGAGGAAAATCCAAGAGACCTTCAAGTTTTAAAGCACGATAAATCCCTCTTTCGTCACAAAGTCCAAAATCATCTGAAATTCATTCCACCTTACCTAGGTAATGTTGCCACGGCGAATAATTACATCAAATATTTATCTGGTTTCATTGACTTGTGGTATACATTACCTTAACCACTAAATGCAGTATCCATTCTGCTGTCCCAATTAGCATCACACCCACCAGCCCCAAACTCCATATACTGTACAGCAGTCATTTAATAATGATGAACTTTGTATCATTACATGTAGTTATATAGACAGGTGTTGTGTATTAAATCATCTGCCTAATAATGTAATATTATAGGAATTTGTGTAGTAGGCTAGTTTAATAAGCCAAGCCCAGTACTCAGACAAATTTGTTCCTTAATGGTTAGTTATGGCCCGTGTTCACCAGTGGTTGGTATGTGGTTTCATTTGCAAAACCGTTTCGATGTCTACAATCAGCTATATCTTCATTATTGGCAAATTTATTTAGCAGGTTACAAGTATCGACTCGTGTGGCAAATTTGTTCTGTAGTTTACAAATATCGACTTGCGTTTGCTGGACTCTCAGCAGTGCGTGATGTAATCAAGGTTTGCATGTTGTACACCGGCCATATATATACATGTACGCACACGTGCACTGCGACACTGTTTTTGTGCAAATATTGATCATTGCGGATCGCAATTATTATTGAAATTATATTTAAAAGGAAATTTAATTAATCATCAAATATGTACCCCACCCTTTCTCTTTGCACGTTCGTTCATCCATAGATGGTTTAGGGCTTGGCTTTCACATGACCTTATGGTGGTTCCAAAATTTGTTGGCAAAATAGGACACATTTTTTAATAATTATTTTGTTATATTACTTGTAATATTTCCAGTCCAGGAAACTCACTTCATTAGGGGTTTTTTTTTTTAGTTGCAACGGAAGTTTTGTTTTTGTTTTTTTACATTTTTGTTCCAGGCTTAATCCTATTTGCTTATAAATAATGCTTTCTCTCCTACCAAATTAGGCTGAAGCATTAATGAATAGTGGAAGTGACAAGTGTCTACAACTCAGTAACCATAACTGCCCTTAGTTAATTTATTGTATGATGATCAATAGTATCATTACAACACCCATTTCCTGCCATGGCTATTCGATCAGATCGACTTAGCCAGCTAAGTGTGGTTTAGCACTTGGCTTGCCCAGGGTAGCCCTGTCTTGAATAGTGGGTTTCGTTGTATTTCAAGACACTATTTGGTTTTGCCACCTGTTGTGCTAATTAATTTAATTGTGATGTTATGGTAACAGCCAGATTGATGCAGCTGGCTCTAACCGCCCGCCCCCGCACCTGCGCTTGGTTCAATATGGCGGTTAGCGTGAGTAGGAATATTTCCTTGCTGCATGTTATCGTTGTACCATTTCATCTCCTGTAGTTCCTAAGGTTATTCGAACTGGTGATACTAGTAGTGAAGGAAATGCTTCTAGGAAAATAGCCAAATTACAGTTTCATTCTAACAAGAATAGAGGGAAACGTTCGAGGAAAATGGTATGTGATGGTTTATAAATTAATTGTTTGTTGTATATGTGTGTATATGTTTAGAATGTAATACTCTGAGTGGGCGTAGCTAAACAAAGCGCATGCATGCATGAAGCTACTCTTATTCTAAATATTGTCCGTAATTTTTTCCATGTTGTTGCCTTTGTATTCCTTTCATGCTGTCAGCCCTTATTAATGTTTGGCTTCTTCTCTATAGAGGTAGTTGCATAACAGGGCGTGCATGTCTAAGTATTTCTTTTTTAACAAGTTTTACATGGCTACTGGTCAGTCACGCGGGTGTGATAGATACTGTTGAAGTGTATGTAATCGAACTTTATTCACTGTTTCTAACAAGAAACAAACATGCTTGTATTGGTTAACTTTACAGATGGTTTGATCAATGTTTACTTGGCTTCTGTCTTGTTTAGTTAGTGCCTGTGTCTATAGGAACAATTAAAGCATTATTTTGCCATGAGTGTATTGCTGGGTGGGAGAGAGTAAAGGTTGTTATCGTGCTTGCGTGTTTTTTTGAACTTCATCGTATTGTGGCATGTAGCTAGTATAGTAACTAAAGATATTCTTTGAATTAATTCACGAACTCAAAGGAAGAGCCTCTATTCATTGTTATCAGAGCTTTAGTTACTCTCATTGTTAAATCATCCTTTCTAGACTTTATCTCATAGTTTTCACACTTTTTGATCTTTTCGTTGTTTAGAAGAACAGAGATCCTTTGAAAACTTTGAAAGTCGGTACTCAAAGCTAAGAACTGAACCAAATTAAAGGTCTTGTTTATAACAATTTCCACAGTTCTAGATGTTATAATTTATGTAAATTGGATAATTATTTCTTTAACTATATATATAAGGCCCAAAAAATTATAACCTTCCGTATTAATCCATGTGGAATACACATACCCATGTACGTGCAGCAGTAACTATTGTAAGGGTTTCTATTGTTCCTTTAGCAAATGATACAAAACACCTTCAGTAAATTACGCTGTAATACATATAAGTTTTGAAACTCATTGGTAAACTGTGATATGCCTAATGTATTGAACGTACCAACTATAAGGTCTTATGTACAGCGTATGAACTTTTATCGTTGTTTTAAAGATACGACTTTTCCTTGTTTAAGAGCATAACTTTGTAGAATTGTTAGCGTGTTGCTAATTGCTCACCTTGTATGAGTATAGAAGATCACAAACGGTGATAACCTCAATCACTGTTATTCACTGTATACTTATATTCTCAGTATATACTTTATAGCAGTGTTGTATAATAGATTCTAAACATTTTTGGCAGTGGTTAATACTGGTCGAGGTTGGGTTGTAATGAATGAACAATAATGATGCAAGCACTTCCTCTGTACAACGAGCAGGATATTATACCATATCTGATTGTGAAACCAATCATATGCGTAAAGGATAGCCTATAGATGTCTGGAAGTTTATTACTATGATCTATTGAAGAATTGCATCATTGATACTGCTGTTAAACCTCCCAAAGATATGTTAAGTGTGTTAATTACTCAGTTTATTATTGCCCATTGCCTGAATGTGCATGCTGTACCTTGAGCAGGTGCTATGTGTTATATTGTATTTGTAACAGTGTTATTTGCGTGTTAGTACTTAAGATAGTCCTAGTTCAATACATCAGGATGTTTCATAATATTCACACTGACGAGACAACAGAATAGAACTACATGTATTTCTATTTCAGCATCTATTGTGAGCAAGGCTTTATTCTTAAACATTCTTTAAATTGGTTTTATAAGAGAGTACTTCAAGTACTTTATTCCAGAATTGTTAGTGTTTGTCATTTACTATATAGTAATGTTTGTCATTTACTATATAGTAATGTATACCAGTATATATGTCTGGGGCCAGTTATAAGATAATCGTTAGAATTGTTGTGGTTACATACATTCTCGAGATATACATGTAGCAGTTGGATAGTTTCTGATGTCGAGGTAACTGTGGGTATGTAAATCCATTAGTAACCTGGTTTGTCACTCCTGGTCAATGTGTTTGTGAGTTCATGCAAGACTGATTCACTATTTGCTGCACCTGCAACTTGTTTTAATTGATTAATTACCAGATCATAAATTACAGGTGTACCAGGCACCTTCTTTTTTTAGCTAGTTAATTCATATTGGTTTCAATGAATCACGATTTTGTCACAAATATATTTTGCTACGTCATTATAGCTATGTAATTATACTGAGTATAAAATGTGTGATATAACTAATAAATGAAATAAAATAGATTTGATGTAAGGGTTGTTGTGTGTGAGAATAGCTTATTTTAAAGTTTTCCGCCAGTTACAGCTGCTTACTGATTATTATTTTGTTGATATTGATTGTGATTTGCTAATAATATCGAATTTCAAATGATTTTCAGCGTATCGCGTTTCTTCTTTTTTTTTTCTATTCTGGTGTATCACATGTGTTGACTAAAAGTGGGATCGCAATATTATATTCCTGTATATGCCATGTTGTCATTGATAGGCTCAGATGCTGTGTATTTTTTCTTTTCTATTTTTTGTAATTCGCAACAGTATTGGATTTCAAGGTAATAAAAAACACGGTCTGTCAAATAAAATACAATCATGCATGCCTCATAAGCCAGAGGGAGGGTAGGGGTCGAAATAGACCAATAAAATAATTATAACCACGATCAGCTAAACAAACCTATTGTATATGCATGCACTACATGGTTGAGTTATTGCATGAGCAAGGATACACTTTGCCAGATGTATGCAAGGGCTTTAGGAACTGTGCCCCTGCACCCTAGCAATTTAAGAATCAATCCTACTCAGAAGTTATTTTATATGTGATATAAATCTACCTTAGTACCTTTAGAAAACATTTTCAGACTAATGCAATGGCTACTGAGAATAAAACAATAATATTGTTGAAAATTCATGAGCAAAGACGAGTCACATAAGTAAATCAATAATAATGTTTTTCATGCCTGATATAAGCATAACCTGACAATGGTAGCCCTGTCTGTGGGGGCACAAAACAAATCCATCTCTGAGCATACAGGGTACATTTCAATTTTTTCCCCAACCTATCTGACAACAAGGCAGTGTACGTGATTCGGAGAGTAATATAAAGCAGCCCTGTTGACCGACCTCCTAGCCCATATTATAAGGTATTGGTTTCAGGATTTCCTTACAATACTGTATGAGCTCCTGTTTGTTGTGATACACCCATACATAATGATCACAGTGATCAGGTTTTCATGTACTATAGCCTGGTCGGTTATATTGGTTTCATGCATATACCATTAATACTGCATACCTTGTGTCGTGTGTATATCTATCAACCCTGTGGGAATTGGTTTTTCTTTATAAAATAAGTGTTTATTTTTTTAACTGGTATATAGTTCACTATTGTACTGTAGTCATGCGCTGATGGATAGACCAATGGTTGATGATTTTGATCGAGTTGCAGGGGACAGCTTGGTTGTTATCTCAGAATTAACTGTTTTGTAATTTCCTCATTAAAATTCCATTAAAATAAATCACAATAATAACAGTTGACATTATAATAATATAATATAATAATAATTATAGTGTTTATCATTGACTATGATACAACAAATATATATCAAGATGAACTTCTTCATATAGTGAATAGTGCTTGAAAAGAAAATTAAAATTAATGATAAAGTGGGTCTAATAGTATATAATATACAGTGTGTTAGAATCAATTTATGGCAATTCGAAAAAATATTAAAATGGAGGGAAATCATCATTTGAAATAAAAGCCAGCTTTTATTGAATGACTTTGGAAGGGAGGGTAATAATGCGCTGCTTAGCAGTAACTAGATAGGTCAGTGATAGAGTTGTCATGTGGTACCGTGTTGAGGATAGTGTAGTGCTGGGGTGTGGTTCTCTGTAGTTTTAAAGTGTATAATTGATTCCTGGCAAGGTCACGAGGGGAGGCGACTATTCTAATGATGGGTTTTGCCAGCAGGTCGCTTTCGATGCTGTCATGTGAGGCGAGTACTTCATTGATTTTAACGTGAGTGTTGGTCTTAGTGTGCCTCAATATCTTCCCAGTAACAATAGCTATATAAACAAACACACATTAAAGTAAACCAGGTCATGTTGTGACAAAGTGTTGTAACTACTATAACTGCTACCATCCCACACTACACCCTCCCTCCCTACCTCCTCCTACGTTTGTACTCCTTTTTTTTTTTCGGAGGTGAAATAATATCTCTTATTACTAAAGCACTCTACAACTCATTTACATACATACACACACTATGAGGAAATCACCTGTTTCATGGCCAAGTTGACATGACTTCAGACTCGATGGTACACTCCTTTTTTTCTTGCCCACTCCAGCAGCTGTGGTATCTGTAAGCCATTCAATTAATCAATTATTTGCTTATTAAAGTCAATAATTGTTGGTTACCTAGCTTCCAGCTGCGTGATGTGAAGCCGTAATCATTGTTGCATTGACAGGACACGTTATAGACCCCAGGGGTTGGCACAACGTAGTTAAGAATACTGTATGTGTGATCGGGGAGCCCTCCTACGTCATTTCTGTAGCTACTGTCATCTATTTTCCACACCAGATCCGGTTTAGGGGATCCTTGGCATATGCAAACACCACTTAGGAAACTTCCAATGGTTTTCACTTCAGCTTGGAGAATTTTTGGTGCTCCAGGATTACTGGCACCTATTTTATACACAAAATTTAAGGTCACACTTTGTATCATGGTTTATAGCAGTGAATCCACTTACTTTCTACTTGAAGTTTAACTTCAGCAGATATGTCGATCTTCCCAGATACAGAGCACGTATACACTCCACCATTGCTGACACCCACTGAAGAGATGGTGATTTCGTTCATGCCATCTGCTCTTTGTAAAATTTCGTTGTTGAAACTCCAGGTGGAGTTATACTCGCTGGGATCGATATCGTCTACTTTACAAGATAGGACTACAGACTGTCCATCATTTACAGCAATGGCATCGACAGTAGTGTCAGCATCCACTCCATCAATCCTCACCTCAACATTAACTCCTAATTATGACAAAGCAATGACCATTATCCCACGTCACTCCATGCAACTATATAGTAGTATTGTTGTACTTACTTGCACAGTAAACAATATGGTCTTCCCAGGATCCTTGGTTGCATTGGAACCTTCTCCCCCTGTTTTCTTTGGGAAACAGTTCGTATGTTTTGTCGCACGAGTAATAAACCGTGCAATGAGTGTCTTCACAGTCCACAGGGTGAGGGAGTCCATTGACAAGGTGTGGCAGAGTGCATTCTTTTGACCCAGCCTCTTCTATTGTTGCATTTGAAGCATTCATAACTGGGGGGAAAAAAAAAAATTGTACAGTGAATATGGGAGGCCATTTGTTTACACGTAAACTTAATTACCTTCAATGCAAGCATTTCGACATTCCTGTGCTGTTTGGTAAGTGAAGTTAAATTCCGATAGGCAGGCTTGCGTCAAGCTGCACGTGTTATTAAGGCTGTCGTAGTAGTATCGTACAGAGGTGCATTCTGAGCTTGCATCGGGCTGGAACCCACTCAGACATGTTGCCGGAGCCTCGAGTGTTGGAGATTGTGTATCGGAAATAGGTAGAGCCAGGGAAACTAAGAGAGAAAGAAACAATATATGATTTACGTGTCCTGAGCTACTTTTACACGAGAGGACTACCTGCTATTTCTAAATAAGCGATCATCGCTGCTAGTAGTGACATTTGACACATTTCTTGTTTGTTGCTGTATTGTAGTAGTTGTCGGATAAATTGTAATACTAACGAAAATTGATATGAAAGTCGAGTTTCAATGGCTATCTTTATATAGGCACAGGCCCGGTAATGGCCAGAATGCCAGCCACATGCATGGGGGAAGCACTTCCGGTCAATGCAATGAGCAATACGGTACGTGTAGCAATTAATCAAAAGTTATCATTTTTTTTTTTCTTTTTTTTTGTTATTATTTTGGGAAAGCGTTGTAACTATAGATCTAATTACAAAATAATTATGAATTTGCCTTTCAACAATACTAGCAGTATTGTATATGCTTTGACGATGCTTATTAACACATAAGGTTACAATAAGCTTATTATCACTAATCATCACAGTTTAGCTATCCCATATTATTCTTATTTCATTACAATTGTTTCGTGCTAATAAAATTTTACGCTTTATCAGGTGATTTATTTGGATAGTTGTTAATGGCCGTAAAATAAAGGATATAATGTATACGGACATAACTTGTATTTATTAATTGAATAACCATTCGCACACAACGGTGTTAATATAATTATTTATGGGCAATTACTCTTTGTTTTCATTGCTTGCCTTGTTCAAAACCCATGTGAATCATGGAAGGTGTCGCTTTACTGTTTGTAACTGATTCCTTGGTATTGTGTTTTGTTGTTAAGGGGGCTACATCATAGTATATACATCAATATTTTGTTATTTTAGTTGTTTCTTTGATCAATCGGAGTCTATATCAACAATGGTTTATACCAGTTCGTTTGTAAGCTGTGTGTTCTTAACTGTTTCTATAAAAAAGGAATTTGACTAATGAATTAATTCATGTTGTTTAAGCAAATGCTTTAAATGTTTAGATCAGTATATTATGTTTGCAATATGGCTTGTTGTTTTTGAATCAGTATTAGTTACAAAGTTAATTCAACGTATGGCCTACCTTTCGTCAAGTTTGGTTAAGTCTTCTAATTTTATCTGTTTGAAGGGCCTTAAAAGACAGGGATACATTATTCCTGTGTCTTCATTGATTAATTTGACCATGTATGTTTTTTTGTTATACCCGAATCAATAAAACTAAAAGCATTCTCGCCTGATTCAAGCTTAATCAGATCAAATGTTTTTTGCTCCAATTTTGGAACAAACTTTTTCTCTGTCCTTATTGTTTATGCATCCTTAAAAGGATCGTATGCTGAAAAATAAAGGTGTGTTTGTAAGGTAATTGGAAGATGTTATTGAGCCCTAACATGAGTCAACCAGTACATGTACAAGTCCTGTTGGTTCAGGGGTCACCCGCCTATTTCATGTGGTTCGAAATGATGTTATTTTGTGAAATGAATGAATCCACAATACCACAATATATCACGTTTAACTATGCCATCTGCTGTGCATGGTTACCAAAGAACCAGAATTTGGTTGATTTAGTTATGTATTCCAGGGAGGATGGATATCAAGAGAGCTGTCTTAACCAATTGGAATTTCTAATGGCGTGGAATTACTAATTCTTTTGTTCACAGCTCCTTTGCCATAAATAGCTGAGGCATTAAGTCATTAAAGTAGCTTTGTACCCTTTATTAAGGTGGGCACATGCCATTTATGCTATACGTTATACCTAATGGATGCCTTATGTTCTTAAACTGCTGAGATGTCGTGTGCACTCCTACCTATTATATAATATTCTGTAATATCATTAATTTAGTCGGTTTCCATAATTGTATTAATTGGTGCTGCATTATGAGTAAGCAAATAATCTAATATATCATGTTTGTAGCCGTTTTAGTCACACTATATAGACTTTCGATATCCCTTAGTGTTGGAGTATATAGATAGACAGGTACGGACAAGATTTGATCTATGTTTATATGGACAGGAGGGGAGTCACTGTACGGCCTTATATATGTACATCCTTCAGTGCCTTGTATTCCTCAAGAAACTCCCTTTGGTTAATTTTGTTGATAAACATTTGCCAAAGTAAATAGCTATGGATTATGTGACACCACCTTACATACATGCATGCATGTTCTAGTTAGTAAATGGTAACTAATGTTTATAATACAGTATAATTTATAATTTACTAACTCTTCCCCCTGTGTCTTTTTCACTTCCTTATAAGATTAAGTTCCTTCGTCCTTCGTATACTATTGCCTATTCTTTTATGTGCTTTCTCCAAGGAAGTGAGTAAAATTTTAGAATAATATAGGCGACGTATATATATGTGTGTATGTGCCAAAGGAGGAGAGAGAGGAGGGGGGGGGGGGAGGGGGGGAGGGGGGAGGGGAGGGGGCTGATGAAAACATTATGTATGTTTAAGAATGCATGATAAGTAATTATTTACTTCTTGTTTTAGTTACGTGTTGAGTATATATTTCACTTTACTATCTGTGAGCAATCCTATATCCTTGCTCTATAGCATCCCCCTTCGAACACTCCCTTATTTAACATAAACAACACCTTTCCTTCACTTTACAATATACATAAATACATGCATAGACGGTCGAATGAATAGCCTTTGGTGTTTATTTCTACAGGTGTTTGGTGCATGCACTGTTCATCATAACTGTGCTGGTAGGAGAGTTCGTTTGTTTTACAAATCGGTTGTGACGGCACTCTGTCACACACTTGTAATGTTTGTGTAGGAATAAAAAGCTAAGGTCTGTTAATTGATCCCTTAGGTGGAAATGGTAGTGTAGTGTGTGTACATTATACTTAGATCTGTTATTGTATGAACATGCTAACACACTCACATGTGGGACTACCGTGTTTATTGTGGGATGATCGCTCACTTTTTTTAGAATACAATTACAAGTAAAATAAAATGGCTAATTTACTCGGCAGTGTAATTAATGTGTCAACGAAGTCCTTTTTTGGTATGGGGAGGATTTTCCTCCCGTTTTAATTTTTATTGTTGTCGTTTGGTGATCGTGATCTGGGCTCGTGATGTAGCTAATCGTGATTAACTTTGTTCTTATTACGTCATATGCTTACAAAAAAAAATCAATTGTATAACTGACAATCAGTTTATGCATTTGCTGTATCATGATAATTATAATAATCTTTTCCTTGAGTCACATACAATAGCTAGGGCTGTAAGTTTTTATTCCATTAATTAATTATTATTGTGTTTTGCTGATTCACATCTTCTAAACAATGAAGCTAATATGGTAAATGTGTTTATGAAAATACTACACATCAACTGGTTTCCCCCCTTTTTAACCAAGGCTGCTTGCGTTAAATAAAGGAAACTGTAATTTCTCTAGTGGATAATAAGTGTGGAAGTGGAACATACACGACTGTTGAATTTTGTGAAGCAACAATTGAACTTCAACTTATTTTTCCAAGAATCATGTTAGACTATAATTCGTGTTTGTGTGTATATATGTGGATATAATGTGTGTAGTTATATATACGTATAATATACATGTACATGTACGTGTGTGCATGTGTGTGTGTGGATGTGTATGTGTGTGCATGACGTTTGTTAAGCATTGCGATGTTGTTTGTCCCTCAGTATAGGTTGTGGGAGATGCAGAGATTCGTAACCTCCCACTCCATGTACAATAGTCTCCTTTAGCCTCTGTTAAGTTTGTATACTCCCTTGTTGATACAATAGATACTGTGTAAACTGTTTGGATAGCCTAGGTCAACAGAACGAAGCGATCTATGAAAGCTAACTACGTTGGCAGTAACTTTTTTTTTTAACAAACAGCTGTGATAGCATCAGGAACGTTGCTCATCAGTTTGTTACATGGTTACTGACGTGTTATGTGAAATAAGGCTAACGATGTTTGATTAATTCGTCCCTGGTTGTTGATCGTTCGATAATTTTACACTCTGATTTCACGAGAACGATTAAGGTTGGGCAGGACGCATACATAATCTATACACATCCGTGCACACCATGTACAGTAATACTGTGTGGTTCTTATGTACTACTGTTATTCATGTGTTGGAGTGTAAAATCGCCAGTAGTCTTATGTACATCATAGTAACCTTACTATTCTTATTAAAATGTTGCCTTTGTGTCTGGAAAGCCTAAAGGTAGCTTATCAAATTTATACAAATGAAAGGTAGTAAAACTGGATGTTTGGTCAAGTAGTGTAAGCACCACCAATTAGCCAATAAATGCTTGCTACGGCAAGCATCCATGTGTGTCTTGTAAATCATTAAAAAAATTGCAAGGCTTTTATGCTTGGTTATTTTTGAAAAAATTTGAAGGTTAAAAACTTGTGAATCTATGCTTATGTTTTAAATTGCTGTGTTTACTTGTTGGCCTTAAAATTAATGTCCCAATCACATGCTATTAACATTATAATTGTTCACCTCGTTTTCAGTTTATAGGTTATTTTTGAATGATAATCACGTTATAAGTGACTAAAAAACAAGGTGTAAAAAAAGCGATAAGTATAGGCCTATGTGTAAAAATATAGGAATGTGTACAAAAAAAGTGTTAAAAAAAACCTCATTATATTTTAAAATGTTTAAGCAGTAATTAATATTATTCTACCATGGGATATATGTCTGTAGAGAGGGAGGTAGGGTGGGAGTGGGAGGGAGGAGGTATTTAGTAGCTTCTTGTTCACATTGTTATTACTGTGATCCACAATGCTGGGAAACAGCGGATAAATCGATTAGCAAACTATTTTCATGTGTGATGAACGTTACTTTATTTGAGCTATAATACCTTGAAACAACAATTGTCGTCATGCTTCAAAGCTTACTGTCCTCATGCAAGTTTCCTGAATTCAATATTTCAAATTCTATCACATTGTATCAACAAAGGCATGAATGATGACGTCCAGAAGTACTGGTGTAGCAGACTCTATATAGTCACCTCTATTATGAAATACTACTGTATATGTACATGTACTAACTTGCTGCACAAATACAAGTTAGTTCCATTCATGCTGTGTGTATGTGTGCATTAGTGCATGCATATAAGGTCTATTTGTATGATACAAATGTGATAAATTTGGAAATTATATTTTCAATTTATACCAAAACCGTGAGGGGGAGGGGCCGAAAGGGCTGTATTGTGGCACATCACCTCATGCACAATGCAATCGGAATGCTGCAACTTACTGCAAAGTTTGTTGTATACTGCTCCTCATTATCCATCTGATTTAGGCATTATGTTTTAAAACTATCCTTTGATGTTTAGTATCATACCTCATAATTATCACCTCTAACTTGGCTAGCATATCTCTTGAAACACCCGTATTAGCCTCAATCAGTGTTACCACCGAGGGAGGGAGTGCTGACCTCTCTCACCCTTATGTATGGCAGCAGTGTTTCATCATAATTATGTCGGTGGAAGCTTCTTCTCTTAGCCAAGCTTATATCACCAATTGTGTGTATATATGGATGTGGTTATTGGCTGATTAAAGAAATTGCGATAAAAACAATTACCACTAATCAGTTAAATCTTGTAATATCACCAACCAATATACTCATCCTATACATACACTACATTATACATAATACTATTATACAGACTATATTACGTGTTGTCATAACTATAAACTCGTGCCTTTTACAACTATACTAAGCCACACAATACTATACATGTACTAGTCTATATGGTGTTTATATGTACGTATGTGTGTGTATGTGTTTGTGGACATTTAATTGTTTATAAGTATCATAAAAAATTTACCTGAAAACCGTGTGAGCAAGTATAATTGAATCTTGTTGTAGTAATTATAATTATAGCCTTTCTTGTGGCGGGAAGCAATCAAGTGACTGTCACCTTCTTTTTTCCGTTGTAAACAACGTCCACATTCATTTAGCCGCTATAGCATTTATTGGTATGTGTTTTGGAAAATAATATCTGACATTCACTACACAAGTATACTACTACACTATACTAAGCTACGTATGCATATACATAGTATACAATGCATGTATATACTGGCATAATAATATTAATAATAAGCATGCATGCATGTATAATTGCTTGATGAACTCTCCCAGCTACAGACATAATGCATTTAATTATGGGATATGTTAAGCAATGATTATATAAATTATAATTATGTGGTAATCAGTATCAACTAATTCATTTATTGTTTTTTAGTAGAAAAAAAAATTTTTAATAAAAAAAATTATACTATAATTATAGTAGTATAGTATGCACATTGTCTATGTAGTCTAATTTGTGTACTAGGTAGTGTGTGTGTGTGTGTGTATAGTATAGAGCTCTGTACTTCACTTATGCCTGACTAGCACATAATATAGCTACAATAATTAGGTATACATATTTTTTGAACCTCGTATTATGGAGTATCAAGTGCACTGTGTACTATGACCTCTTATGTGGCTCCCACTCCTTAAATTGTGTGGGGGTGTATAACATACACACATCATACAACACATGGTAGAAAACTAAGTGGTTTTTTAAGTTGACTAGACTTTGCCTTTGTTATGACTACTGCTATGTTTTCATGAGTACTCCATTCACATGGCCATATAATCATCTGATCTAATACAAGTTGTATATACTGTTGTGCTGTAAAAGGTTTAATCAAGTGTTTTTGAATTAAAATAACATAAAATATTACCAAGTGATAATAATAATAATAATAATAAAAGGAAAATCTAATTTGAATGTGAACTTCTTTTACTTATTAAGAAATAATATCATACAGAGCTTCTTGCATATATTGAGCAAAAAAAAAATATAGATACACAATATATATTTGGTAAGTGGTTGTTTGTTTATATGAGTTGCGTAGTGTCAGCGGAAGGAGTGGTGCTGTTGCAAGCCCTGGACATAACCTCTTCCATTGATTTGCTATACGGATAGTATGAAACGATGGAGGCTTCATTCCTGCTCTGGACTTGAACAATGAAAATGTAAGAACCATTCTTTACTAGACTCAGTGGTGGTAGGCTTTCATCATCTTTGGCAACGATTTGCATTAATCTTTTCTTAATACCACGGAATCCTGTTCTAGATGAATGATTCAACTTTAAGTGACTTTGAATCCTCAGAGAATAGCCATCATCTCTTTCAATTATTCTGCCAACAACCATAGCTAAAAAAAAATCATACAATAATAAATCAACACTATTAATTAATCCTTAAAAAAATATGACATCATATTAGACTTCCTTAGACTGGGTAAGAATAATTATTTGCATGCAGGTGGTGTTTACACTACTACTACTACAAGTTTATGCATATGTATAATATACAGTGTAATATAGCTGTATATAGCTATTACCTGTGGCTTCATCTGAGCAAATGTCATGTGTTGATACTGCCACAGCCTTTCCTGGATCAGATCTCTTCTTTCGACCTTCACAAGAACATAAAACATAATGTATACTGATAAAACGTTTCTCTTATTTGTGGTGTTTTTATTGTGTACCAACCTGTTTGTAGCAAGTTGATTTGCTGCAAATCGAACCATTCTCTGGTAGTGTTGTCCCCATTTGCCTCACAGTAATAGCTGCCTAGGTTCGCACTCGAGTCATATCCAAAGATCTCCAAAACGTTGAAATTGATTTGTGGGTGTGATTTTGTTTTATCCGAGATGCTGTATTTGTTTCCTGATGTTAGACGGTTTCCATCCAAAAACCACTGCACGTCAGGTTTCACGTTGGCTTGGAATGCACAGGTCAGTATAATAATGGCCTTAGTGACAAGCGAATGCTTTAGAAGTTTATTAACAGTTGGTTCGGGAGAAATAACTGAACGAAAAAAAAAGAACAATGAAATTGCGTACTTATCCATCAGCTAGTTATAATAAAAACCTACCAACAAATTCAACACTCCTCTCCAGCTGGGTTTCGAGTTCCATGATGCACTTGTATTTACCAGCATCGCGATAATTAACCATAGGAAAGCTGAGTGCCAATGACTTGTTATCAGGAAGCCAATGAGTATTGACATTAACAGCATTGCTACTGCTAACTCGTTTCCATTGCACGACAGCAGATTGGGGTACACTTGGTTCAACAATGCAACGGACTTCGAAGTTTTGTTGCCCTTGGGTGACTTGAATTTCGTCATTGACTTCGCTCTCATCTTGCATGACTCTTAAACCTGCAATTAAATAATCACATCATCTTATGTACACTTTACCATATCATGTATATGCATTCATATTGTAATAATGATGGATTGTATTGTGATGCATTGTACTTACGTGCACAAGTAGGAACATCGTTTATCCAATTTCCGTCTTCGCCACATTTAATGAACCCTTTACCATAAACTCTCCTGTATCCTGCCTTTTCTTTACACGGGTAAACTGTCACACAACCAGGTGAAGTACACGAATAGTGTTTGATGGCTCCCTCAACATCCGGTGGTGTTTCACAGACCACTACACAATTAATAAATGATGACTTTAATTTTAAGCAGTAGCCATATGCAGTTATAGCTTACCTCCTGTCTTGTTACAATACGGTTGAATTCCTGACCATGATCCATCATATAAACATCTCCTTTCAACAGAACCAACAAGCTCATACGAGTTCAGGCAAGCATAATGAGCTGTTACTGTGCCATCCTCAGCTCGAGTCATATAGAATATTCCTTTATCAACAGCTGAGGGAATTGCACATTCAGTTGCTGTGAGAATAAAGATACATTAATTAGTACATTGAGTAAGTGATTATAGCACAAGGTATCATTATAATAATAGACTACAGTGCATTGTATGGTATGCATAGTGATTATATATACCTGGACAAGTATCTTCACATTCTTTCCTGGTAGAGAAGCCAGTTGTGTTGTCACCTGGACAACTTGAGAACTCAACGCAATGGTTTTCCGAAACGTTAAACAAAAAGAGATTCATTTTTTCGTCCTCTTTACAACTGGGAACGTAGTTTGATTGGACAGCATATGCAGTAGTGCACTGTATCGATCCGGAGCCTCCTTCATTTTGGGCTATATATTCAATAGACATGCAATATAACGATCAGTTTAGTGGGACATTTTAGATCAATAGTTACCTGCAACATGCCAAATATCAGTAGTAGTGATTACCATCAACAAAAGTAGAAACATGATTGAAACGCAGGTCTTTCAAGTTATGACTTTAACCACGAGAGCTTCATTTTATTTATAATGCAGCCACCAGCCCCGCCCATCGAAGTGCAAATAACTGTGTCCATTACAAAATAATTATCACAAATTTAGCAATACTGAAACTCTTGGGTATAGTTTTTGTTTTGTTACAATGCTATATATATTTTTTAATCCAAAGATTTTTTGCTCTTCTTTTTCTTCTTTTTTGGCTTTTCCTCCTCAGCAGCAATGGCGGTGGCATCCTTATCGATTTCCATGGAATCTGCAACATCATCTTCTTCAACCAACTCTCTCTTTCTCTTTTTCTTTTTCTTCTTTTCTGATGACGGCCTATTTTAGGAAATAAGAAACAAGTATTTACTTTACAAACTCAAAAGCCACAAGGAAGGATGTGTATTGTTACACAACAAACCATATGGTAACAATTTTATAAAACAATTCAGGCTACTCAAGTTTAGATATATGGCTTGCATTAGTATTTGTAAATAAAATCAGGAGTGACAATAAGCATCCATGCGTAAATCAGACTTTGAATTCATTTTGTTTAGTAGTTTATTTGTGGATATACCATAGTTAAAAATGGATATATACTGTAAATGCCATCCAAAATTGAATCAGCTGAAAATTTAATACAATAATTTACACAAAAATGACAAATGTTTCAAACGAATATTGGGTTATCCTGAAGTTAGTACAACAATAACCAAATGAAATGACATTGCCAAATCAAATCATACTTACTGGGAAAGCAGCTTTAATTTCTCCACCTCCATGATGGCATCCTTCATCACAGTGATGTTCTTCCGAGGAACAGCCCCAGTTTCATAGAATGAGAGTCTCTCTTCGACTTGACCTTTGAGCTTTTCTCCAAATGTGATAGAAGGATGATCTACATACAACAAACAAAAACTTCAAAATAATACAAAAAGAACAATCATTATGTCAAGGTAGGGTAGAAATACAATCCTACACATCCAAGGATGGTTATCATCACTCGAAACACATTACCATAGCAACCGCCTTTGTTGTACAGAAAATATAATTATTTTCAAGTCACAACATCAATGAGGAACAGAACCCCGAGAGCACGAACACACAAATGACATTACAGTCCAGTATCAGATTGATCACACGTGCACAAAATGCCAGGATACAGTGCAGATAATTTTCTTTTTATTATCAAAGTTTTCATAAAGAATAAACCACAGCATAGTATAATTTATTCTCCAGATAAACACAGGTGTCTAGTTGTGCTACACTCACTAGCTGCCCAGGCAACACACACACAACACACACTCTCACATATCCATACACACTATACAGTGACAATACTGGCATTATTATACTAACATGCATACACCTGAGCTATCTGGTATCCACACATGTAAATTAGGACATGTTCAATCACAGCTGTACACACTGTGTAATCTGTTACACGTAACACTAGAACACTACAACTACTGAGAGTTGTACAAGTGAGTACCAACTCGATACACAGTAACCGCTGAGGCATGACAAAATAGGAAGATATACGATCCCGGCTCTGCAAAAGGAAGGGTGGATTAGTTGACTTTATGAGTAGTGCCGCATGTTTAGCTAGTAATTTACATTTTTAATTTCAATATAAAAGGAAGGATACTACAGGTCAGTAACACAAATACTAGTAAGACATTAAGGTACTCAATACACACATCATATATATACATGTAGTAACAACATTGGCGTGTGCTATATCTTCCTCTATAACAAATTATTCATACATACATACATACATACATACATACATACATACATACATACATACATAGCATAAAGCATAGCATAGCATATAC
>JAYJLX010057174.1:0-10229 GCA_036873525.1 Chalinula nematifera | reverse complement strand
GTTATCGCGTACTTTTTATTAGCTAATGAAATTGCAGTGTGAACGCGATCAAGGCGCATCATCACGCAAAGCGAATCGATGCGCCTTGAAGCGCTTCAGAAAGTGCTGTAGTGTGAAAAGGCCTAAAGTTAGACATCCCTGTACACGAAATAAACGTAATTAAACAACATAAACACATTTACAGAGCACACAAGTATTTGACGACGGCACTAGTAACAATGAGTAACGCATCCCTATATATGAAATATATGTAATACACAAGCACATTAAATATATTTACGGAACACACAGAAGAGATTCTATTTACTTAACACATCCCTGTATACAGAATAAAACTAAACAACAAATAGATTAAATATTTGTACGAAACACACAAAAGAGACTCCATTACTTGGTAGGCAATGGCAAGAGTAACACATTCCTGTATATGATATAAACATAATCAAATGAGAAAAATCAGACAGATCATGCATCAAGCGCCTTTAATGGGTGTCAATGAAGTTTTACCATCAAGTATTCACAGAGATTACGTGTAACACGCACACACACACAGACAGACACACACACAAACCGACTACTATAACCCTCCGCCCACGCTCGGGTTAATAATTGAAATACTAACTTTTATCAAAGGGTAAATGTCCACTGCAGGATGTTCTGCAGTGATCCAGATTCGAGTGTTGGCTTTTTCCTGACCCTCCGTCACCGCGAGGGTCAGGCCATGCCGGACTACACACACACACTCAAACCAACTACTATAACCCTCCGCCCACGCTCGGGTTAATGAGAAAGGATATTCTCCCCATTGTGTGGACCATACAACATGAATAATGTACTTCTGCATTTTAAATTATTCCTCTTAAATATTTTGTGGTATTTGAATTTCAGAACCAGCATACAACAGCATAATGCACAAATACAAGGAACACAAAATAATATAAGGTTCAAAAAATTTTAATTTTAGTAAACATTACATCTAGGAAATTTTATCATTGTACCTTGGCCTTTGGTATAGTACCTTGGATGATCCCTTTGTTGCAAACAAATGGTAAGAGACTTCACCAGAGTATACTACAGTAGCTATTGATGTCCTAAAGTACTACAATCAAATAGAAAACCCCCTACGATGATGTTTACAATACATACATGTACATGTAACTACATAATATGTACATGTACTACAGACCATATGTAGTCAAAAATTGTGTCTTGGTCATTTTTGTAAAAATCACTGCAAGAATAATGTTTGTGAATTGCGAGTTTAACATAAGTGCATAAACATGTACATGTAGAAAGTCAATGTGTCAGTACATGTAATTACGTTACACTGTTGCTACGTACTGAAAGTATTTGTATCATATTAATGCCAGACAAACCACCCAGTCTACAATGATGACATACACATTTTTTACTCCCTAATTTTGCTATAATATTACCATATGTATGTACATGTACATGTATCTGCTTGTCTCACTGCCCATGTCTTCGGTCCATTGGCCAGCATACTATTGTATACTGTACACCCCCCCCCACCACGGTGAGGTGCACCCATGGGGGGGATCCTATAGTAGAGGAAAAAAAAAAATATGAATATTTCACAAAAAAAAATTGATAACAAGGTCATTTAGTAAGTCGACACATCCACACTACTACACGTTTTGGGCTTCATCC
The DNA here is from genome assembly GCA_036873525.1 of Chalinula nematifera. Lineage (NCBI taxonomy): Eukaryota > Metazoa > Porifera > Demospongiae > Haplosclerida > Chalinidae > Chalinula > Chalinula nematifera. The sequence goes on along the minus strand of JAYJLX010057174.1, from coordinate 8,558 downwards.
AGGACAATTAGGGATTAAAAGGAGCTTCTCCTACAAAATAACAATAATAATAAACAGTTTTCAAATAATACAATGCCCTCTTTTGATGCCATTTATGCTTTAGTTACAGCCTCTCTTAATGACACTCCACCATTAGGATTACAGCTACAATATCGACTGTTACAAGCAACTATATATTGGTATACTGTCATTGATACATTACCAAATCTGTTAATCTAATAGGAAGAATAACAATAATAATTCCTGTACACACTTTTAACATTAGAATCACCGTCTAACTGACTTGAATGGATGCAATCCTTTATTTGACTCCAATAATAATACAGTATAATAATATTTCAAAACCTCGTCATCAGGAGAGCGCAGCATGATAGGTTGTACATGCAGAACAGAAAGGTTCCAATGTAATATGCACTTCTCCACTCAATTAAAGAAATCACATGCGTTCGAAAAAGTACATCGTAACGTACAGAGTCTTGTGTACAACAGGCATGTATAGTATCACCTCTTTATTGACTCTTCAAATTTATAATCTACAGTATACAATAAATGTACACGGCAAAAGTATTGCATCCCAAAACCCTGTAATTATGGGAAGATAACATTACTAATAACAGGAATAAATTGGTTCCAATATACATGTAATATGTACAGTTCTCAATATTACAGTAAAAGTCACATTTGAACACAAACAGCTTATGACATTGTCACACGTACATGTATAGGACAACAAGTCTTCATTCATGTGTGTATGATATAACAAACATGTATATATACCTTTGACAGTTCATGTGAAGAGACATTGTAGTGGGTTTACACACTGAGGCTGGGTACACATACGGTTCCTCGTACATTGGCTGAAGGGAGATCGACATTGAAAGTTAAATGAGTGAATAAAGGTATAAATGGAGAAGTAGTGTGCTGGTGCATTAGAGAGGCTATGATGATAGGCTGTCAGGTATATAACACAGCGATACGGAACAATCTACGTATTAAAAAAAAATTACAAACAAATTAATCCTTTATACGATTCCTATGGGTATGCAATTACCTATGTATACAGTAAATTATCAAGATCATAGTCTGATATGGAATTTTATCTAATACAAAGGAAGATCAACAGTCACAGTACATGTACGTACACCGCATTAGACATACATAGTGTAATACTGTATAATGATTCAATATGGCAGAATGAATTCCACATACAGATCAAAAGGGTATACATCTACGTGTATCTATATGTGCATAATTTAAACAAATAATTTGTACATGTGCAGTATGAAAAACTTGCTTAAATTAATGCTATATCATGGTTTCTCAGCAGGGATGTGTCACAGATATGGTCCTGACACACCTACAGTAACTTCAGAACTGTCGGACCAAGGCAGTTCATATGGTTACTTGGGGGCCCACCAGAAAAGTCTGAAACGAATAAATAACTCGTATACACAGATAACAGAACAAGCAAAGGACCACTTGAAATTGGGGGGCCAACCAGCTCAATTTGTAGATCCTTGCATATTAAAACACATAACATTATGACCAGAAAAAATAAAATGGTCTATCCTCAAAATTAGACCTTTCAGTCAACCTTAGGAACGACATGATCGTAATGATCAGCAAAAAAATGTATATTTTGAAACAGCTTTCATCCATACATCTAGAATTGGGGCGGTATCTTACCCATCTTCTTTCAGCTTTTCCTTCACTATAACACTACCAATATATTAATTTGTAGCATACAAGCTATAAAACTTACCTGTCCCCCAGCCATCATCTTTATGTACGTTTTTACTGTGTCAATGGGCTGAGAGAGCAATTCGTCATCAAAACGTATAGACATTGCACATGAATATGCATTACCCTTATGTGTCATAAAGTTCACCATAGCTTTTCGTAACACTAAGCCCAACGCAGCCATAATGAAACCAACCAATCCTACAGTCTTCTCCGTCGCAGCATACCATAGCAATAGTTTCTTCACCTTTACATATGCAATATGTTTTCTGTCTTACTACTGTATCTGTATTGGCACGGTGAGCCGGATTCTGGGGGCAGTCACGTTTGTGTCCTCAATGTATATTACACCACGAATACATAATGCCTCATCTTCGATGTCATAATCCTCATATGACTGATCATCGTAATCATCATCATACTCGTGCTCACTATGTTCATCATTACTGCTACATACTACATCGTCAGCAGTGTCTTCAACGGGTATGTCAATCACGGGTATGTCAATCATTTTCCTTTATTTCTTTTTTTTTGAATTTCACAGCTTTTTTTTGCCTTTTTTGTCACTCTTACCTTATACATTTCTACAACCTGATGTGTCATTGGAATCATCGCCGTGTTTCTTGGACCAATCTATCCTTCGCAAAGACTCCTTTGTTCGCTTTTTATACCGTTCGATTCTTCGTCGCTTAACCTCACTTTCCTTTACTTTGTCTAATCCTCGTTTTCTCTGGACATTAACCTCAGTATAAGCTTTATACATTCCCTCATACAAAGGCAATCCCAAGCGTTTATACAAGTTGGTATCCAGTGGTACTCTACCTCTCTTAATCCACATGTATGACTGTTGCAAAGCAAGATTCGTTTAAACTTCATAATGAAGCCTCTGCAGCGCTACGTCCTTGCTCGTAAAATGGATCATAAAGCTTCCAGCCAGTTAGAATGACCTCGTTTGAAAACTGGATGAATGAGACTATCAGCCATGGAAGCATGATTATCACATTCTATTTCGTACATTAAGGCATGAAACTCACAAGTGAGTTTGTACCTAGTGGTATAATCTTTCCCACCACAAGATAGCGCTTCACCTTTTCTACAGTTACCACAGCTACATGGTTGTAGAGGATGAAACACGCAACACTGCTTTTACCATTCTCCTCCCACTCATGTATATTACGTGCATGCTTTGAAAGGGATTTCAAACTTTTAGCAAACTCAACTGCAGACTGCGAGTCTTTCAAAATGTATGAAAAAGTGTTTTTGGCTTGGATAATAAAAGCGTCAGACAAACAACCACAATGATTGCTTTTACAATGGCAAGTAACAGTCGAAATGCTTGGGAATTTTTCACCATGCTTTTTGATAACAATTTTTGAGGGACTTTTCATTTTTGCATAAGTTTGCAAGCTTTTAAGATGGTTCTTCGCAGCATGTCCCCCGCAAATCATTACCGGACAGTCCGGAAAACATTCCTTTATGCTTTTGGCTGACGATGCATCAGAATCTTGCCACCGCACAGCAATGTTGATGCCTTCCTGTTTTGCTACCTTCATTATTTCACGTGCAGCGATCCCTCCATAGAGTTCGATGTGCCTTGAATAAATCATCTTTAATAACATTGTCAGAGCCTCTTTGACAGGTGCATGTAATATAATAGCATACCGTTCATCTAGTTACGGAGACTAAAAGTGCCATTCTTGGCATGAAAACCACGTGTTTGCCAAACCCCATCACCACAGGTTACAGCCATAGCCAAATTTTGTATCACCTAACTCCTTCATTTCATTTGTAGCGTCTGCGCACATTTCTGCAAGCATCTCTTTTGTGGTGGGATGGAGGCGCTTCAACATGCCATAAAATGACCCAAATTTGTATACATCAATACCTAGGGCAAGCTTCCTTAAGTATGTAGCAAACAAACACCCCGAAGTAATAAACGCAACCGTTATCGATGCCCCCCCTATATCAGTTACGTTACCTTGCATCGATCGATCTATACTAGACCCCGAAAACCACACCCGTTACATACATAACATATGGTAAAAGTACCTCCCACTCATTTCAATTTTATTAAATAAGGAAAAAGCTTTCCTGCACACGAAGGGGTATTACAAGACCTCTCCTTATTTATATCATTTACCAATTGATTTATTGAATTGATATTCACGACTGCCAACTGATGTGGGCAAGGCACAGGAGTGTACTTACGTATCATACGTTGACATAAGCTTTATCTTCTGAAAATTACTTGCCCCATCACTGCTACTACTGCAGTCGCTATTACTGGTACCACTACTACAGGGCTGCTGTTAATAAAAAATTATGGATTATTGACAGCAGGAATGACATCGTTACATGTACAGTGGATGATGCTCCGAAATTGTGCCTTGCATATGATTGTTATGCATTTGTTTGCAATGCATGAGTGACAATAATTTATAACTTGATACAACGTTGTACAGTTGGTGTAAAGAATACATATGGGTGGCTCTTCTTTATTTGAATACACATCAGCTGGCACTCCTGGTTTCATGTACTGGCCTAATTTTGATAAGTACTGCAGTAATTTATCATCAAGCAATATTAAAAATTAACACAGTAAATGGCAGATTTGAGAGAGGCTGGGTAGTACTATAATAGGGACCCCCCCCCTTGTCTTGTTGTATAAGTTATAAGCTATAAACTTTTTTGTGTGCTGTGGGAATGATTTCTGCAAAACCATGCCAGCCCGCCCTTCAAAAGTCCTCCATCCATAACTGCCTGTATATGCTGTGAACCACAGCATGTATATTGTTAACAAGTTATAGCATAATAGTCAATTGACATATTGTGGACTCAAGGCTTGCATGGAATATCATCGTATAACTTGATGTATAACTGCTGGCATGTATATAGTGTTGAAAATGTGTACATAAACAAACCATTATTTCATCATCGGTTGCAATTGATGGATCATCTTCACGTGCACACACTGGAGATGACTCGGTCCATGTTCCCAGCTAGAGCAGTGTCATAATACAAAGAAAACTCGGTTATATACATATATTTATATGTCATGTAAGTGGGTTTATACAATATACCAAGAATAAGTATGTTATAAGTATTATATGCCATGTATATCATGCCTGTTAATATCACCCTAAAACCCTGCATTGTTTTTGACAAACAAGATATAAATATGTATATAGGTTATAATTCCTATATAAGTGCGGGGTATATCGCATTATAAACATGAGCCCAAGGGTGAGTGTTTATAAATGTGATATACCACAAATAGGGGTGTTCAGTATAAGTGTTGTATATCACTCTGAAACCCTGAGTTGCTTGTGACAGACATGATATAAACATTATTATCAATAATAAAGTATAACCTGCAATTTTGCGAATTTCTTGTTAATTAAATTATTACACGATTCTATTTCTGTGGAAATAGATGTGCAATACTTAATACACATGATACAATTTTTTTGCATGATTTAATTTCTGCTATTTTTTATTGTCAGTAAAAAAAGACAGATCATAGTAAAAATATCCCGTTGTACGATACATATCATACAGCCACTATTATAATTCTGAATACCAAAAATGTAGACTGAATAGGCTAGTGCATGTAATTATATTTCATGTAACTAAAATATGTAAACTACTGCCATGATCTCACAACAGACGTGAGTGACACTTGTCCGGCATAGCTGATGTGAAACGGAGGGTCACCTGCTTTTATTCTGAGAGATTTCTGTTGATATTAATATTAAAATTACCATATGGCGGTCAAAGTAGTAGGGTGTTTGGTGTTAGGAATTGAAACTGAGCCAAAATAAATGAGTACTTGAGACTCTAGTCATGTTTTTGAAGTGTTTAGAGCTCTTAAATTGAAGAACAAACTTTTTGCTTCCACGTCTACAGTCAATGTAAAGTACTTAATGCAATTCAGCCAGACGCATCAGAAGGTGGGAGCGGCTTGATTGTGACGTCTGCTGAGTTCTGAAATCTGATTGCCCAATTGGTGCTGCAGGATTTCTGCAGTACAGAACAAAACAAGGTATAAGGCTGACACCTGACCCTCTGTTTCATGAGAGGATTAGGCTATGCCCGACTAGAGTAACACTGTACTATGGTGACAACTATATTAGTCTCACGTAGCCGACCCTCCCACAAGGGTCTGGGGACATGAACTTGTTCAGGTACCACCGGACTTCCCGGTGAAAACACTTAAGCCACTTAAGAATCGTCACGCCACAGCAAGTGAGCCGTAATCAATTGTTTTGCATTAGCATCGAGGCATCAATATCAAGAACATTATTTTCAGCGACGACCTCATTATACTTATTTTATCCATCAATTTTAATCTCATTGATGCCGCTATGTTTTAGTTAATCATAACAAACATTACTAAAACATAGCGGCACTAACGAGATGAAGACTGATGGATAAAATGAAGTATAAAAGATAATGCACAGATAAGAAAGGTGTATAATGAAGCTCGTAGCTGGAAATAATGTTCTTGATCTTGATGCCTCAGTGCTAATGCAAAATGATCGATTTACAGCTCACTTCCTGTGACGTTGACGATTCTCAAGTGGCTTAAGTTTTTTCACCGGGAAGTCCGGTGGACAAGTCGTATACGTGCATGTCCACAGACCCTTCCTTCGTAGTGGGAGGGTCGGCTACGTCAGACTAACTACTATATATTGACATGACACTAATTACACTATAAAGCTGAGGCAGACCACTCACTTCGCCAATCATCATTGTCACAAATAACCTTAATTGCAGGCTTACAGTAGTACTGAACTCAATAAAATTAATAAAATCCAGACTAATTGATATTGCCACTGATACATAACATCATTCAGTTAGGAAACATTTACCTCTATGGCCCGCATTTTTTTCATACGATCACGTTGTCTTTTGGACACCTTGATCTGGTGTTTGACCGCCGGCGTAAAAGGCAAAATAATAATAATAAACATTACAATAATACAATTAGAAAAATAAACTGATAAAATCCTTGTTGAGCTGATTTACTTCACTTCACTAAGGTCATATATCTGTATCACGTGATGGCGGCCGAATTCATCAAAATTTACCGTAATATTGCGCGCGTAACTTGTTGGCCATATTGCAAATTTATGGTTCGGTTACTCAACAATTTTTTGTTTATAAAACTGGTGGAAACTCTCATGCGCTAACTGCCGAGCATAGTGTAGGCTGCACCGAACCGTCAGGGGTGTTCATTACTCAAATCTTACCAACTTCACAACAATGCCTAAGAAAACCAGAATAAAGAGGAATTGCTAATTGAAATCAGCTGCTACAGCAAGAAACCCTTAGTTTGATTTCTTTTTAATCAGCCAAAGGAATCATATTTTTTTCTTTTTTAATTTTATTTCAGATGTTTTATAAGTAAGTAACCGCTACATATCTTCATAAAAAGTTTATTTCTTGAGATAAGCCCTCATTCACAATAATCTGTCCAGTACTGGTTCTGCAGGTTACCTAAACAAAAAAGGTGATATTTTTACATACAAAAATACCACAATTCTAAAGTATGTCTATTCTCTGATGTTTTTATCGTATCACCTATTTTTATTGAGGGTATGGCTCCTACCCATGAATAACATTAATTACCGTGTGTACTTCCACGAGTGTTGGCATTAAATGAAAAATTGAAATATTCATGGTAACAGTAGTAAATAATTAAACACCGGTTTATAACTTCCATACAGTTCATAGCAACGTGCTAGTAATACATGTATAATGTATATATATATATTATATATATAAGTTATCACACCCCCATTATCACGTATACACACGAAATGATATTCAATAATCCCGAGGGCGTAGCCCGAGGGATTATGAATATCATTGAGTGTGTACCGTGATAATGCACGTGGAAGGTAAGTAATTTATCACTGGAAGCACTCCTATTCACTCTCGTTCCGTCGTTCGTCAAACAAACTATGATTAAACTGTAGCAAAGAGACAGATCTATCCTTCAAAGTTGTTCGGTAGCTCGTTTAGACGATCAAAACAAACGGACGGCAAGGTTTGTAATAAATTAAGATTTTATTTGTTCACCTTGAAGTGATAAGCTTGCAAAACTTTCTTTGAGATGTAAATGGCATACTTGGGTCTGCACGCGTAGATAATTTTTGGTTGTTGTTTTCTTCCAACTTCTTAGCTTTCAACTCGCGCTCGAGTTTATGTTTAGCAGCCTGAATGCTTGATATCCATAACACCTAGGGGATATAGATATCACACAGGATGTGGTCAATGTCGCCCGTGTATCGCGTATAACGTATGCGCGGTAGCTTTGATCTCTATGGCTTCCATGTGATAAATATATATATATATATAGCCTGTAATGCTTGGGCATACATTATGTGGCTAATGGTCAAAAACTACGACAGACAAATCAACCCTTACTTGTGTTTTATATGCTGCTAAATAAATACATATACGTAGCTTGACTACAGACCTGTTTGATAATCAGGTAGGGAAAGAATAACCAATTAATAGACAGTGGCTTAAACCATGTTGGTCAAGTTTTGTCTGACATTCTTGAGAATGGCCTTTAACAGAAGGAAAACAGAAACACAGAAATGGCTTTTGTTGGTGGTCTTTTGGTTCAAAGATTTGGTTGATGTGGAAATTGAATCAGTTAGTCTACAGCGTTTTAGCCAGCTTACAATTAAAGGGGGGGGGGGGGGGGGGTGACCATGAGATCAAAGTACCAACACCTTTTTGTGATTTTGTCTGACCACATCAAGGAAAAACTGGCGAAAGAAAGGGGGGGGGGGGCCCTTCCCCCC
>JAYJLX010057153.1:0-10231 GCA_036873525.1 Chalinula nematifera | reverse complement strand
TCGTGAAAATATGACACGCCCACTCGTGGAATATCCAGCCATATTGCACTCCAAGCCATTGAATAATATATATTTATATTATAACAACTATATACATGAATGTACATGGACGATATGTAAACTAAACTATACGTTTACTATCATTACAGAGGACTGATTGCTCTACCACAGACAAAATGTATACTATAAATGGACTGTATAGCTACACACAATATAATTTTTTAGTAGTGTCCTGTAGTGAGGGAGGTAGGTCCATATTGTCATACTGTACACACTGACTATAACCTATTCTCATGTTGATCAATAGGTGAGAGTGAACCAGTACAAGTCAGTACTACGACTAGTTGTGAAAGGCCTTCACGAATACAGAATATTTATGTGTCCACTCAAACTCACAATGAACTGACATTCCAATGGGAGAAACCCATGTACGCTAATGGCACAAGCATTATGTATAGAGTAAGTTAAATGACAAGAGATTAATTTACCCTAATAAACTGGCAGTAAACAAATTGTATTTTTTTTTTGGCCCACTTGGCATCCACTAAATTAATTATGCTAATACATACTAGTACTATTGATATAGTTGTTTCATGTTAAAGGTATATTTTTACAAATTAATCAATGAACTGAGGTTTACTGAATATGTACCACATAAACTAGCTTCCATTTATTCCAGCCTCAGTCCCCTCCCTTCTTGTACTACTCTTTATTTATAATCCTCTCTGTCACTCAATGACTATATAATATTATTTACGTATGTGTATGTGTGTTCGTTTGCCAACAGGTAATGGAAGAGTGCTACAACAAGAGTTCGCTTATGATAGTAGAAGAAGACATAGAAACAAATGATACTGTGTATACTATAACACACCTACAACCATTGACCCGATGCTGTATCAGTGTAACAGCTGTATCAGTGTGCAATGATAGAGAGTACGAGGGTGAAATAGTCCTCCATTGTAATCTAACAACAGATGGCATACCGGGTCCAGTGGAACAACTCACGTTGACCCCTCACCCAGACTCTATCCTGGTTAGGTGGGCACCTCCGTATAACTATACTGATCCTTCGTTAAGGTATAATGTTAATTGGAAAGCAGAGAATAGTGACATAAATTACTCGTACATAACTCTTGACCAACTTTACTTCTTTATTGAAGATTTAGAACAGTTCACCACGTATACTATTAGAGTTAATGCTTTCAGTTCTGAAGGATCTGGTACAGTGAAATACGCTGAGGGGTTAACCTTACCAGACATTCCAACACGTCCTGAAGACGTAGAAATAACATTTGACCAGCAATGTTCAATGACAGTAAACTGGGAACACAATGCCACTGAGGGCTATAAAGTGACAAATTACAGAATAAGAGCGTACTGTAACGAAGTATCTTTCGAAGGTATTGTATCATCGGAAGATCGATCTGTTACTTTCTCTGATATATGTAGCAACGGTATTCCAGCGTTAACATGGTGTACAGCTCAAGTACAGGCCAACAATACTGTTGGATATGGACTCTATTCTGAGCTAGTTGAGGAGATGTACCCACCCTCAGCCCCACCCACTCCTTCCAGTTACACCGGTACCGGTATTGATGGAATTCGTCGTCCATCATTGTTTGAACAGTATTGCTGTGTGGAGAGTAACAGAGGAAAGACATTGGTGAATAGAATTAGTGATAGAGAGAAACAGTACATCATCTGCTCATCAAATACACCTGCTTCTTGTTCCAGTGTATATTTCCCTGATTGTTCTGCTATACTGACTAACCATCCATCAGCTGCATCAGGATACTATAATATTATGCTAGCCAATGGTACTGTAATTACTGCATACTGTGATATGGAGGGCGTGAACTGTGATGGTGAAGGAGGATGGATGAGAGTAGCTTACCTCAATATGTCTGATCCTAGTGAACAATGTCCTCCGGGGTTTAGACTGTATGAAGAGAATAGTACTAGTACTAGGGCTTGTGGTAGAAATTACAGTGGTTGTCAGTCAGTCATATTCTCCTCCTACGATATCAGCTACACTCGAGTATGTGGTAGAGTTATTGGATACCAAAAAGGATCACCAGATGCACTCCACGTTGATTTTGGGTTACGTACAGTTGATCAGCCTTATGTCGATGGTGTTAGTATAACTAGAGGAAGCTTGAGAGAACATATATGGACATTTATGGCAGCTTTACATGAAAACGTTTTTCTTACCATTGGTGATCACGAGTGTCCTTGTGCTCCTAATAGTCCAGTATCACCTCCATCATTCATGGGTAATGACTACTTCTGTGAATCAGGACAGCCTGGTGCTGCTGATCTCACTACATTTCACACAGCTGATCCTCTATGGGATGGTAAACAGTGTGGACTAATAGAAGAGGCTTGTTGTAATGTTACTGGTATACCTTGGTTTAATAAAGTATTTCAACAACCCACCACTGACTACATTGAGTTGAGAGTGTGTGGCAATGAAGACATTACTAATGAAGACAGTCCTGTTGGTTATTATGAGATTTACGCCAAATAGAATAAGTATAGCGTCCCTGAGTTGAATTCTTAACTATGTATACCGGTACATTGTACTAATTTTTTTTGGGTCAGTTTTGTTTTAATTCTTTTTTTCTGTATAATGTATTATTTTAAATCCGTGTCTGTCAGTTGCAGGAGTTTCATGTTTTTAGGTTTTCCTGCTGTTAAGGTGTTATTCAAAAAATAAATTAAATAATTAGTTGCATAGCTACATGTATAGAGGTAACGGGTCTACATAGAGCTAGGGGGCGGGGCAGAGGATTTTTGGCTTGCTATTTAAATTGTCGGCTTGCAATTTTGATGTACATTTAGCAGCTGTTTCCTCCACAGCTGCATACATATATCCTAATAATTTATCTGGTCTAATGGCCTCTTATGCCAGTTTGAATAAAAGTGCATGGCAAACTGCTTTGTGGCAATTCGAAGCAATTACACTCATGTAGTGAAGTCACCATTTCAGTACTCATGCATGCAGTTACTGACTTTTTTACTATTTCAATCATTCACTAACCATAGTTGGAGCACACAAAATTTAGCCGTTTCAGTGAAAAATTCAAATTACTCCATGCATGCAAATCTCATTTAATTAGCCAAAGCATTTAATAATTATATATCATGCATTTTTTGGCTTTAACTGTATGCCTGTGAGTATAACAAAGAAAAGTTATTGGTGAATTCAGTAAGTTAGAGGTCACGGTGCTGGAGACAACATTATACACCTTAATTATAATTATAGCTAGCTTTCAGAAGAAAATCATATTATTCATCATAATTACCCAATTGGCTAAACTATATAATATTTGCATGTAATTATACAGTATACTTTGTCAGATGTACATGCATGCAATGATGCATGCAGGTATAGCATTGTTTATTCACGCATGCATATTGTTTGGAGAACTGTGAAAGGATACTTCAATCATCTGCAGATGAATCAGTATTATGTTTATTATAATTATTTTATTTTACTGAACTACTGCTTGAGCTTCAATAGGGGCGGGGCTAATTATTTCCTGATAATAATGAATATGAGTGGGTGGGGCTACATATAATAGCTTTGCTTATTGTAATGATGCGTGAAGCTGTACGTCAACTGGTATACATGTAGCAACACTTTCCATAGTATAAAGTATACATTTAGTATGCAAATCAATTAAAATACCATCAAATGAATACTGCAAAGTAAAAATGGTGTGAAGTGGAGGAAACGCGTCATTGAGCCTGGGGGTAAACTTAAAATAATTATTATACTCTAAATGTCTGTATATATTATACAATATCAGTGGTGAACAGCATTCCAATAATATATTTCACAGCAGCTATGGTAAGCATAAAAGGTGGTTTCTATTCTTACTGTGTACTGAGCTTGTGTTTGGTATCTGTGATTGAAGCAGTCTCACAGTGTGACATCAATGATGGTATTCGTAGTCCATCACTGTATGAACAGTACTGTTGTGTGGAGAATAACAGAGGAAAGACATTCGTGAAAAGAGTTAGTGATACAGAGAAACAGTACATCATCTGCTCGTCAAATACACCTGCTTCTTGTTCCAGTGTATATTTCCCTACCAACTGTTCTGCTGTACTGACTAACCATCCATCAGCTACATCAGGATATTTTGATATCATGCTAGCCAATGGTACTGTAATTACTGCATACTGTGATATGGAGGGTGTAAACTGTGGTGGTGAAGGAGGATGGATGAGAGTAGCTTACCTCAATATGTCCGATCCTAGTGAACAATGTCCTCCAGGGTTTAAACTGTATGAACAGAACGGTATAAGGGCTTGTGGTGGACATTCTGGTCAGAATATTCAGTCAGTCATATTTCCTTCCTACGACATCAGCTACACTCAAGTGTGTGGTAGAGTTACTGGATACCAGAAAGGATCAACAGATGCGATTTGGACTAGTTCAGGTAAAAATATTGATCAGCCATATATTGATGGTGTTAGTATAACAAGGGGAAATCCGCGAAATCATGTATGGACATTTATAGCAGCTTTACAAGAAAATTCCTTCAGTATTGTAGCTGGTTATGTTAATGGTGATGGTGCTACTGAGTGTCCTTGTGCTCCTAATAGTCCAGTATCACCTCCATCATTCGTGGGTAACGACTACTTCTGTGAATCAGGGCAGCCTGGAACCTGGGACAGTACTACATTCCTCACTGCTGATCCTCTATGGGATGGTAAACAGTGTGGACTAATAGAAAAGGCTTGTTGTAATGTTACTGGTATACCTTGGTTTAATAAAGTACTTGAACAACCCACCACTGACTACATTGAACTGAGAGTGTGTGCTGATCAAGGTATCAATGATGAGGACACCCCAGTTGGTTACTATGAAATTTATGTTAAATCAGCATGAAAATTATATACTATAGGACAGTATAATAGTCTGATGTACTAATTTTTTTTTTCAGTTTTATAGTACTGTTGTTTTTTTGTGTATAATTCAGACTGCGTATATGCATGTCAGCTAGTATATAGTTTCACTGAGGAGTTCAATATATTTTAAGATTTCATGCATGATGCTAATTAGTTATTGTCATAAGAAAGTTTCTTCAGTTGAAATTTTTTTACTATTGTCATGTCATAATATTTTGCCTTTCGTAATCTTTGATCTCCGTTCCTTGACATATGCATTCATGATATGTGTGCACCATTTACATGTACATGTGTCCTATACATAATACATTTTAGTATGCACAAAATCAATTTGTTAATTTGTCCATAACATCATTTCAGTCAAACAAGCTGGCAAGGCCCATCATCAGAGCATGCCTCTTTCAAGTTTTTTTAGAACTATAGGACTCTATTTTTCATAATAATTATATCAACTGAAAACATTTCCCTTGCCAGCTGCAGCTGTTCATACAAACAATTTGATCATGATTTGATGTACAAATAATGTATGTGTATATTATTCACTGATGTACTCTGTGATATGGAATAGGGAGCCTCAAAAAACTTTAATATACATCAGGGTTTTACACTGCACCCTCTATGCATGGTATATAAACCTGCACGTGTGGACTAAAGAGGGTTGTTGTAATGGTATTATCTTGGTTTAATAAAGTACTTCAACAACCCACCACTGACTACATTGAACTGAGAGCTGTGTGGTACTTTAGACATTGATGATGAAGATACTCCTGTTGGTTATCCATGAGGTTTACGCCAAATGAGTTGCATCATGAGTTGAATCAGTTCTTAAATATTATATACCTGCACATTCATGCATGCTTGTCCAGGCAAAAGAGTTAATTGTTATTGCCTCATAATTATCACTGTAAAAACTAAATTGTCATTTCAACAAATCGATTTGTTATTCGGAATGCATGCTACGTATAGTTTGGTATTTGTGGGAGTTTTAAGGTGGTTATATAATGATTAAATACCTCATTAATTTTAGTAATTGCATGATTATCAGTCTATAGTAATTCTCATAGTATAGGCTGGCTATATACCTTTACCTTGTGACATGTATATGAAATAACAAAGATTATGTCAAAACAACAAAGTAATTTTTTACAGTGATATCAGTGCAGCTATAGAACTTCATTTTGTTTCCCTGTTTATAAAAGTTTGAAGACTGATTTTTTTAGTTTCTTGATGATTTGTTTTGCCGATTGTTGTTGTGTGATTAAATTGCACATGGCTATATAGTCTGAGATATATCGTATAAAGGGTTATATGAAGCACACATCCCACTTTTATACCATTATACAAACTGTAATTCTCCTCTTAGGCTCAAAGGTTGGACAGCAAGTTGATGCATGGGGACACCATGAATATTCTTAATTGATAGTGGTTGTACTACTTTGGATTTATACTGGACCAGGTTGATACTGATCAATAATCATGCTAAATATATATATTAAAATGCTGCCAGGATGCGTGCATGTATGCCGCATGTGACTGTCAGTTATTGTTTGCTTATATTTTCATGTAACTGCATGCATGCATGCATGTTTACTCAATAAAGCCGGGGCCTACATGCTTATGTATATATCATATCGTAATTTGGCCATAAATTAGGCTGCTGAAAAATAAACTATAATAAATTGAATCTCCCCTCAACGTGCATGCATATATAATCATCCTAGCATGCATGGCTGGAGATATTGCACCATGCAGCTACATGCAAGTACGAATGGGACTCCCAACAGTTTCAATATTATGATATAATGTAATTATGACAATCAGTTAATTGTTATAATTGTATAAAATATGCATGGACACAACATTTACATCAAAATAGACTATAGGATTCTATTTCAGACACTATGAGCTAGGCTTCAGTTTAATTTTGCAATGGTTATGTGTTACTAATAATGTGTTATAATAATAATACATGCATACATATGTATGTAAACTAAACTATACATTACTATCATATTACTATCATTACAGAGGACTGATTGCTCTATACCACAGACAAAATGTATACTATAAATGCATGGACTGTATATAGCTACACACAATATAATTTTTCAGTAGTGTCCTGTAGTGAGGGAGGTAGGTCCCATACGTATATACCTAGGCTGTATAATAAAATTATACTAACTGTATAATCTATCCTCATGTTGATCAACAGGTGAGAGTGCATGAACCGGTGCAAGTCAGTACTATGACTAGTTGTGAAAGGCCTTCACGAATACAGAATATTTATGTGTCCATCCAAACTCACGATGAACTGACATTCCAATGGGATAAACCCATGTACTTTAATGGGACAAGCATTATGTATAGAGTAAGTTAAATGACAAGAGATTTGCCCTAATAAAAAGTAAACAAATAATTGTATTTCTTTTTTTTTGGCCCACTTGGCATCCACTAAATTAATTATGCTAATACATACTATTGATAAAGGTATTTTTACAATATTGGCAATTAACTAAAATTAATCAATGCATTGAGGTTTACTAAATATGTACCACATGCATAAGCTTCCCTTTATTCCAGCCTCCCCTCCCTTCTTGTACGGATCTTTATTTACAATCCTCTCTGTCACTCAACGAGTATAATATAATATTATTTACGTAGGTGAAATGGTCCTCCATTGTAATCTAACAACAGATGGCATACCGGGTCCAGTGGAACAAGTCACGGTGACCCCTCACCCAGACTCTATCCTGGTTAGGTGGGCACCACCGTATAACTATACTGATCCTTCGTTATAGATATGAGGTTAGATGGAAAGCAGAGTATAGTGACAAACACGTCCGTAACTCTTGACCGACTTTACTTCTTCATTGAAGATTTAGAACAGTTCACCATGTATACTATCACAGTTAATGCTTTCAGTTCTGAAGGATCTGATCCAGTGAAATACACTGAGGGGTTAACCTTACCAGACAATCCAACACGTCCTGAAGACGTAGAAATAACATTTGACCAGCAATGTTCAATAACAGTGACCTGGGAACACAATGCCACTGAGGACTATAAAGTGACAATACAGACTGAATAAGAGCATACTGTAACGAAGTATTTATCGAAGGTATCGTATCATCCGAAGATCGATCTGTTACTTTCTCTGATATCTGTAGCGGTGGTATTCCAGCATCAACGTGGTGTACAGCTCAAGTACAGGCCAACAATATATATACTGTTGGATATGGACTCTATTCTGAGCTGGTTGATGAGGTTTGTCCGCCCTCAGCCCCACCCAGTCCTTCCAGTTATACCGGTACCGGTATTGATGGTCCGGTATTCATAGTCCATCATTGTTTGAACAGTACTGTTGTGTGGAGAGTAACAGAGGAAAGACATTAAGTGAATAGAGTTATAGTGATAGAGACAAGCAGTACATCATCTGTCCTTCATATGCACCAGCTTCTTGTTCCAGTGTATATTTCTTGAACTGTTCTGCTATACTGACTAACCATCAGCTACATCAGGATATTATAATAATCATGCTAGCCAATGGTACTGTAATTACTGCATATACTGTGATATGGAGGGTGTGAACTGTGATGGTGAAGGAGGATGGATGAGAGTAGCTTATCTAGTGAACAATGTCCTCCAGGGTAGACTGTATGATATAAATGGTGTAAGGGCTTGTGGTAGACCAAATACTGCTTGCCATTCAGTTACATTTCCCTCCTACGATATCAGCTACTCGAGTGTGTGGTGGAGTTACTGGGTACCAGAAAGGTGCACCAATTTGCATTAGCTCATGGAATACAAAATATTGACTCACATTATGTTGATGGTGTTAGCATAACCAGAGGAAACCCACGAGAACATGTATGGATAGTAGCTTTACAAGAAGATGCCTTTCATTCAGATGGTATCCCATGAGTGTCCCTGTGCTCCTAATAGCCCAGTATCTACTTAGTCGTTTGTGGCTGAGGACTATTTTTGCGAATCAGGGGATTCAGGTACTGCCTATTTCGAAGCAGTATACAAAGCTGATCCTCTATGGGATGGTAAACAATGTGGAGCAATAGAACAAAAGTGAGTCAACCTTGTTGTATAATGTTACTGGTATACCTTAACAACCCACCACTGACTACATTGAACTGAGAGTGTGTGGTAATGAACCATATTCAGACGAGGACAGTCCTGTTGGTTACTACGATATCTATGTCAAAAACTGATTTTTTATTCTTTCCGCTGTGTTTGCTCAAGTATAGTACTACACTGTACGTGTATATGTACTTCTGTTGGTGTCTATATCCCTAGCCTACTATAGTGACCTCTTTATCATGTAGTAATAGCTATTCTTCTCTTTATACTTCACGTGTTGTATTTTAAGACTCGAAAGCTTTTTTCTTGTTCTAGTTTTATGTTAAACTATTTGCAGAACTCGAGTATGTCAGTACTAACAACAGTACATTGTCGTTTGACTTGTGGGTTGTTCCACCAGACTAGATATGTGAATACCTGTACAATGTACATACATGTAAATGTAATGCATAAACTGTCCACTTAGATAGGGTTCTACCAGAGTAGCTATGTACATACATGTATATGTACATGTAGTACTTACATTATACTGTGAGATCACTGTTGTGTATAATTAAGGCCCAGGTGAGGCAATTACATTATTATTGTGGTAATTTTGCAGAGAAACAGTACGTATTCTTGTGCTGTTATTGAATCCAGTAAGAGCTTAATTTGTACTGATTTAATGGTATGGTGAAAAATCACTCACATGTACAGCATTCATAATCATCGCATCATCATGCAAAAACCAGAGGTGTGGCTCCGGGACATCACGTGACTTGATTCCAATATGGCCTCTCCGGGCCTCTCCTGCCAATTTATGCGATGTATCATCGGGCGCCTTCATATCTCTTCAGGACATTTGTAAACTCCATGTCCTGTTCAACCTGGAATCATTCCCCGATGATTCCCTATCCCAGCTACCACGCTCCATTAGAAACCGCCTTTACGGAACTTTACCCGTTTTTGATCGACTCCATTACGAAAATGCCCGATTCTGCAGTGATCTCGACATCAAAGATATCTGTTTCCCTCCGGAAGACAAAAAGAGAGTACTAGTTGGTAGCCATGACGAGATTAAGGAGAAATTGGTTAAATGTATGTTTACCTCAGAAGATGATCTGATCATGAACAGTAATGAAGGGTGTGGTCTCAATTTGAGGGAAGCTTCAGAATTCATTGATTGTTTTCCATCCATTGCAAACAAAGATCAGAATTTTAACAATCGATTTAAATTCCT
>JAYJLX010057142.1:0-10232 GCA_036873525.1 Chalinula nematifera | reverse complement strand
TCCAAGATAGCCTGGGGTAGACTGCCCTCATCTTCACCCATGATCACGTCTTCTATAAGTTCCATTGAGTCATCAAAAATCATTGCAGCGACTCTCGAGGATAAGGCCAGCTTTATTACTGTATAATGATTATATTAATTTTATAACCCATTTAGACTGCAGCACTTTAATTAGCTAGCACTATTACAGCCACACGTGATTAAAAAAACTTTGCGTTTTATATATTAATTTTGATTATGAAAAGTTTGTGAACCGGGTGAATGATTTCTGCATGGACATGGCTAGGGAGATAACAATTTTGGTCGATTTCATGTAACACCGAGTTGGGTGAAGGAGATAAAAGATGGCAGATTTCAAGAAATGAGCAATTGAACATGTGAGGGTAAGATTAGGGTGCTAAAGTTAATTGTATCACAAGCCACTATACTGTTTTTAATGTTACTTTAGAATATTCATGTGATAGTTCAGTATACTACAACTAAAAGATATCTCTATCAAGGCTTGCACAGTTGCTGGCACTGGATGAAATGGTTAATGCTAGTCAGATAATAGTAATATTCGAGCCTTACTGTTTACTTTTATTTTCAGACTGCTGAGGCCTTCTTGTCTGATTTGGCGGTGAGGAAAAGGACTGTCTTTGTGTGTAATTTTCCATCAGATATCATTAGCTTCATCCAGAGTAAAGACCCTGTATATAGAAGTACTTAACGATTGATCACATAATCTCAGCTCATTGATGATGCTCGTTAAAACCACCCATCTTATCAATAATGAGGAAACGGTCTATGGGCTGGTTAAGTAACCATAAATGAGCGCTTTTTCATTTATAACTGATAAACATTACATTATCAATTATAGTACAGCACTATTATCGTTTTAGTTATGGTTTTTTTTCGTGGATAATTTTTGTTACTATTATTGTGCCAACTTTAAAATTTTTGAACAAAAACTCGTGTATAAATTTATAATATGTACCTGATTGGGTGTGGTCTTCTGAAACCCAATTAGTACATCACATGTACAATAGGTTATATCAGGAGCTCATTAAGTGTGTTAAGAAAATGTCTGACCCCCACACTCCTTATAGCTCCTGGTTACGTAATAACGCACCTTCATGTAAATCAAAAAGTATTGAAAGTTGTAGTAAATCTTTTTTAGTTAGATATAATTATGATGATACTGAAAATAACTTTATTGTATTCAAAATAATCCTTCAAAATGCATACAAGTACAGCTTTAGTGCTTTAAGATTACATAAAGTCATGCTTCACCTAATTAATGTCCATAATACATGCACATATTATTAAACACTTTATTAGCTTGCTTAATCAGCATTTATTATCCAGTGGTTTAGCGAACTTTCGGATATGTGAAAATGAGCATATTTCTGGAGCTATTTTGACTGGTTTATACCCCGGCATCAATCCTTTCGCTTCACCATGATCCTTGGCCTCGTGGAACGTTGCATCTATTAATACAGACATCTTGTGAATGGACTTGGGTGGTTTTTGTGTTTTACTAACAAAAGATTTTAATTGTTTAGTTACATTACCATCAGGTGGATTGTGGTCTTTTAGGCCACAGAAGTCAGGAAAATAGTTAATCCATTTCAACATACAGGAACCTATGTTGCCCTTGGAGCAATATTTTTCAATGTAGTATTTTATGTTGGGTTTACCGGGTACACGGGGAGTGAAGAAGTCATCTGTATCAAGCTGCATGATGTAATCATACGTTCCACGATAATGATACGAATCAGCTACTTTGCGAATGCTTTCCGAAAACAGCCTTGCTTCAGCTTCATGTGAAGAATTGTACCAGTACCATGCTTTATAAAGTTCGATTGTTACGTATCCATTTATGAAGTAGGGTATGACAAATGAATGATTCATTAAAGTAGCCTTCAATCCACCATCCTTGATAAACGTTGACAAGGCATTCACTACAACATGATCGACTCCTATTGCCTTCTGATAGCGAAGTTGCTGTGCAAGAAATGGTGCCACCTTGCTGTTAGCCTTAATGGACGTCACTGCTGTTGTGTTAGGGTATTTAGGGTCTTTTGATGGAATCTTGGGCTTAGGGAAAAACACAGGCTTCGAGGAATCAACGACAACTCTATTGTTCTTTCTGGTCTTGTAAATAATGAACGCTTTGTCACCATCTTTTACAGGTAGATCATAGCAATCCAAAAAAAGATGCTCATATTTGAAGGGCACCTTGAGACGAAACCCTCTGTACCAATACCATTCAGAAGGAATCCTGATAACAAACCTCTTCGCCCTTATGTCCCGAATGCCGCAACCTAAAATCCATTCTTGATCAAATATAGTCCTGTTCACGTCTATTATAAATACAGTTTGATTCTTGTGTCCTGGGGCTCTCTGGCGATCATCATAATACACCCTGTGTATTACTAGATCTTTAGATATCGGTGTTGCAGGTACGTAAGAAACAGTGGCGAACTCATCAGTCTCGTGGCGAACTGGGTCGGATTCTATCCGTGGAGCAGCTCGAATCTGTACCCAATTGTCACCATTTGACTTATCGACAGACGAGAAGGCAGCTAGAAACTCGGCCCCAGAACTGAGGTAAAATATCACCGCTATGCTGTTGATGGAGAGAAATAAAGCACACCACCTGCACCACACCCTCTTGTGGATCCTCATCCCACACATTGTCAACTGCTGAATGAGCAGCAAAGAAATTGAGCAACTTTAGAATTGCTCAGTTGTGGAGCTGAATGAACTATTGTAGATAGATCTACGTTCTTTTGGTAGATATGAAGCCAAGCTATGATAGCTGAGTCAGCAGGGCAGCATGCACAGGCACTTAGATGATCTGATGACTATGAGGAGTGCTATGATGATCGACCAGGCTATTGAAAGAAGCTCTTATAAAGGTATTATATGTGATGTACGTGTGGAATGGAACTATAGCAAAAAAAAAAATCGCACATGTCACATGATAGATTCTAATAATTGCGTGAAAATCACACAACATTTTTGCCGCCATTTTTTGTACAATATAGAGCTTTACCTAGCTGGGTTGCTATAAAATCAATGCAAGCAACTATAATACTGAAGAACAGTTGGTTAGGAGTCCTTTATACGTATTCAGTATATGCTCTAGCTGGTATGTCTTTTCAAAACCTCTTGATTACCGGTGGGTGTGGATTTATTCCTAGTAACTTTATCAATCATATCTTGGAACAGCAAAAAGGCAGTGGTGGCTGTGCCACGCGAATCATCAACTACGACAAGTTAACTCAAGCAAGCAATAAAAATTACATCCATCCGTCTGACAAGTATAAGCTTGTATGTGGTGATATTTGCAACAAAGAGCTGGTTTGTAATACTCTGGAACTGTTTTCTGTAGATGCAGTGGTTCACTTTGCCGGTGAGACTCATGTCGACTACTCATTTGCGAACCCACAGAGCTTCGTACGGACTAATATTGAGGGAACCATATCGCTATTGGAAGCATGCAAAGAGTACAATGAGAAACATGCCGCAGGAGCCGCAGCAGGGAGAGGGATTACAAAATTCGTTTACATCAGCACAGATGAGGTTTACGGTGACACCGAAGAAAACAAAACAGAATCTGCATGCCCTGCTCCAACCAATCCATACTCAGCCTCAAAAATTTCGGCAGAATATTTCGTGGATGTCTTTCGAGTAGCATACAAACTTCCGTGTGCTACCGTAAGAATGAGCAACATTTATGGCCCTAACCAAAGCATTGATAAGGTCATCCCGAAGTTCATAACAGCAGCAATGAATGGAAAGGAAATGACGATTCATGGAAGTGGGGAACAAAAAAGGGCATGGCTATTCGTGATAGATGCTTGTAATGGTATTAATACCGTGCTCCATGATGGGAAAGTTGGTGAAGTATACAATATTGGATCAACAGAGGAAAGATCGATATTGGATTTAGCGAAGCAAATCCAAAAAAACGTCAACACACTAACAGGCCAGACCCCTTCCACAAGGCCAAACGTGAAGTACATAGAGGATAGGCCTTATAATGATCAGCGATACCAGATTGATGCCACCAAGTTGAAGCAGGAAATGGGATGGGAGCCAAGAGTTTGTTTCGAAGATGGAATTCGAGACACCGTCCAATGGTACCTTGACAATAAAGATATCAAAGAGGATAGGGAAAGGATACTTGTTTATGGCTCTGAGGGATGGATAGGTCGCCAGTTTATTACCATTTTAGAAGAAAAGAAAATTGAATATGTCAAAGCCAGTGACATGGAAAAAGCTAAATATAGGTTAGGAGCAGACTTAGGAGATTATCCAGACGAGGGAATAACAGACCCAGATAGGGAAATAGAAAAGGGAATCCTCGAGGTTGCTCCAACACATATTATTGCTTTCATTGGACGAACTCACGGACCAGGAAACAATACCATTGATTACCTCGAGGGTGGACCAGACAAGCTTAAGCTCAATCTCAGAGACAACCTTTATGGCCCTGTGTTATTGGCTGAGCTCTGTCACAAGCTAGGCATTCATTTCACATACATAGGTAGTGGGTGTTTGTTCACATATACCGATCAGCATCCCATTGGTAGTGCGGGTTTTACTGAAGAAGATGTGCCAAACTACTTTGGTAGCTCATATTCTGTCGTCAAGGGCTTCACCGATCGAATAATGCACCATAATCCCAGCATACTCAATGTTAGAATGAGATTGCCTATCACTTATGAAGAACACTCGAGAAATCTGATTACCAAGTTAGCGTCATACAACAAAATAATGAATGTTCCTAATTCGGTGACAGTGCTTCCAGAGTTGCTACCGATATTGCTGAACCTCATGAAGCAGAGGAAGACGGGAACGATTAACCTGGTTAATCCTGGCTACATAGAACATACCGATGTCCTTGAACCATATAAGAAGCTGATAAAGCCGTCACTCAAGTACCAGTTGTTCAGTCTAGATGATCCCAGTGAGTTCGCTCAAGGGTTACGATCCAAACGCAGTAACTGTTTCCTGAGTAATGAGAAGCTGGAAGGATTAGTGACACCCGAATGTGTGACATCAGCAAAGGATGCTGTTCGAATAGCCATTGAAAAAATGAAAGAAGGGCCTACTGTTAGTGAAGAATGAACATCACTGACTCCTATATACGAAGCTTCCAGTGGAATCTGCTTGGCTTTAAAACTGAACATTACAATAATGTGCATGCATGCATTGTTTTAGTTCATTATGGTTACTTTTTTGCTTTTATTTTAGCATATTATTTTAGTTAAGTATTCATGCAATTATTATAATTATTATCATGCACATTGACCTATGATATACTCAGCAAGTATCGTGTCATGACTAGTATTCCATGCATGTCAGTAATGGGTATGCTGATTCTCTCCGCAGTAATTTTTACCGGCTATACTTATAATTAACAGGACCAATATACTGACCAAAGTATACAATATGTTAGTGCTAGCTAGATTAAAATCAATCAGGCTCAACTTTTTATTTTACTGTTGATCAGTTAATGATATGCATTGGCTTGCCCGGCAATGGATTATCCTGACCAATCAGGGGCGGATCTGGGCTACAAAACGATTCGATCATATAATAGATAAATAATACTGAAGGGATTGGAAACTGCGTGGGTGTCCAATGGTACAGTCCGACGGCTTCAATCGCCTTAGCTTTGTCATTGCTGTCTCCTAAGGCTACAACCTCAAGAGTTGATAAAATACTGTCAAATGTCGAGCATATTGAGTCTAAAGAAGCATACCTACATGCCCACCTGGTCTGAAAGCCTTTGAAGTACTGTTGCTGGGGCCAGGGTTGCATGGCATACTGTAAAAGCATTTTGTTTACTAGTGCCGTGAATGGAGGGATTAGGTGTCAGTATTATACATTACACTATCTCTCTAATAAAAGTTAACGACGCAGTCAAAGCTCAATATGTGCGAATCAACGGTGTGAATATATCACTTCAAAAGGAAAATGTAAAGTCTTAATTTTTCTCCAACTTATCACAAGAATTCACACATTAGAGCATGGTTTTGCGTTTGCTGGTTTGCATAACTTGCATAGTGATGGTTTCTTTGAAATTCTTTTGCATCACCGTCATCACGTGACGTTAGTGGGTGTGTCACGTGTTTAATATTATCAGGCAATATCCCATGTTGGTTGGTTTGTGAGTAGTGTACTGAGAAGGAACTCGAAGAAACTAGGATTCGAGAATAAATTACCCATAAAATTACTCATAGACTCATAATGGATGAAGCTGGTGGTCGTCTTGTTAAGATGGAGGTCGATTACTCCAATACTGTGGACGAGGTACTGCCAGAGTGTCAAGAACTTGCTAAAGTATGTCAATGAATAGTCAGTGTGCTAAAGTTGTAGTGTTTAAATACCGAATTTTTTATGCAGGAAGGAAAATATGATGAAGCATTGGAGAAATTGCTGTCTTTAGAAAAGCAGACCAGACTAGTAAGGAAAATTTTATCCCAGAGCTATGTATAATTAATTTAGTGTAATGCTACTAAACCACACCCCTACACTAATTGTGTTAAAGTGTGTTCATGTTGAGTTGAGCTTAACCATAGTTATTGAATCTTAGATGAATATCTAATGAGTAAATCCTCAACCCAATGGGAATAGACTTCAGTATGACAAAGTACAACAAAATAGCGTGCAAATATGCTGATTGTTCACAACACATGAGATTGACCACACCCACTGATTGGAAACTTTCAAGTTCAAAAAGACCACTTCATATTTATTACACATTTTGTAGTGAAACTTACAACTAGTAAAGGGAGGGAGGGAGGGCAGATTACTTCGATAAGACACTAGCAATAGAACTTTAGCTTTGTGTGCTGAATACAGTGGTTGTCCTTTTTTATGGTTAATTACCCAACCAGTGAGTGTAATGTAAGCCCATGTTGTGTACCAGAAGCCATGCATGTTGGTTTGTTGTAGTTTCACATCGAAAATCATCTATAGTAGTACATTAGTTATAGTACCGTAAAATCGGGTTGTTAAGCGTATGCGCTTGTAGGAAAAAACAGTAAGAAATGTGCGCTTAACAGTGAATATGCGCTAAACAAAGCACGTATTTTGGGGGGCGTGATCAATTATTGCGTCTTGTGTGCGTGCAAATACGCATGCGCCTAATAATTCACGTTTAGAGCAGGAGAAAAACGTGCGCTTAAGAAGAAATGTGCGCATAACAAGGACGTGCGCCTAACAACCCGGTTTTACGGTATTCCATATCTGCTCCTCCTGTATATTTCTCCATTAATGTAATAAAAAAATGGAGCATAGTCTCCACATAGCTTTTCTAGTGCTTATGTGTGAGTATACTTGCACGTACTTGTAATTCATACTGAATTTGTTAACCCCAGCGTGGGCGGAGGGTTATAGTAGTCTGTTTGTGAGTCTGTCTGTCTGTGTGTGTTACCACGAGGATTCAGCACTTTAGTGCTTTCATTAAAAATAGTATTTAGTCAATATTAAAGTGTAGTTTACACTGTTATGTTAAAGCCGATTCACGCTATACAGACGTAACGTTAACCATAACGAAAGTGAATGCACAGGAAGAGTACGAATCGTTAATGTGACATAATGAATTAAAAAAAATTCTACTCGTTACATTACGGTAATGATTCGTACTCTTCCCGTATATTCGCTTTTGTTATGGTTAACGTTATGTTTTGTTACGTTTGTAGTGTGAATCGGCCTTTAGTTTTGTATTAGCATAACATAATATTTAGAGGGTTTAAAGGTGAGTTTGATAATACGTTTATTTTCCAGGCAGTAGATGCCATATCTACAGGTCGTGTTCTCAAGGCTGTTGTCAGAATGCTGTTTGATCTGCAGAAGTGGGAAATGTTGAATGAACACATCATACTCCTTACAAAGAGAAGAAGTCAACTAAAGACTGTGAGTAGTACTCCATTCGTTCATGTACATAGATTTCAAACAAAAGTTTGAAAAAGTATAATAATTATGTGCAGTGCTTTTAAATTTCATTGGTATTACTTAAGTATAAATTAGTTATGTTACATACATGTACATGTATACTTGTGTTTTTTATTCTTCGTTCATTGTTCCACTATAGGCTGTGGCCTCCATGGTTGAAGAGTGCTGCAAGTTTGTTGACCAAACTCCAGATATTGACACCAAGAAGAAATTGATTGACACCCTTCGTACTGTATCAGAGGGAAAGGTATGTAATGGCATTTTCATTAAGCTTGATTAGTAGGAGTCTCCCTTTTTATGATTGACATAATGTAGACCCTGTTTGCCTTTAAGTCGTATCACGTTGATTAATCTACTACTTAGCTTTAACTACTAAACTGCAATGCAAGTTGTTTCTTGTTCTAGATATACGTTGAAGTTCCCCGAGCAAGATTGACAATGGAGTTGGCAAAGATGAAGGAGGCAGAAGGGTTAGTATCTGAGGCAGCTGATGTATTACAGGAACTGCAGGTCAGTAGAGTATTGTTACTAAAGTGCGTTCACATCCGAGTTGAGGATTTGCTCATTAGTATTCATTGGCAATTATTGCACAATAATTACCATTCGTAATGTATTAAGTACAGAAGTGTTTTGATGGTGTATAGCCATAATTAATGAATCTTAGATGAATATCTAATAAGCAAATTCTCAAATCATAATGAACGGACTTTACATGTGATGGAGTTTTGTGTGTGGTTATATCCCAGGAAGGAGGGAAGGGGGGGTTGGTTTTCTATTTTATGATGTCATGTCTTCCATTTTATTATCTTGTTTAGGTTGAAACATATGGGTCGATGGAAAAGGAAGAGAAAGTGTTCTTTATTATTGAACAGATGAGACTGTGCCTTGCCAGGAAAGACTACATCAGAGCGCAAATTATCAGCAAGAAGATCAGCACCAAGTTTTTTTTCGCAGAATCAGATAATATTCAGGTTTGTAAGTGGTATACATATTACATTGCAAAACTGACTGCTACAATCATCCGCCCACACACTCTGATTAAAGCACCCAAACAAGGGCATACCATCTGTACTATTATTGTAATGATTTATTTACCATACAATTTAAATATGTTGTCATCTACCGCAGGATTTGAAGTTGCGATACTATCAACTGATGATAGAGCTGTGTCATTATGAGAAGAAATATTTGTCCATCTGTCAACACTACAGGGCCATCTTCGACACACCTAAAGTGAAGGAAGACGTATCTGCTTGGAAAGAGGTGAATAAAGAGTAGAATTTTCTTTTAAAGGAGACCCTTGCAGGATTTTAGCTAAAGGGGAAAGGGGGGCGGGCCCCCCTTTCTTTTGCCAGTTTTCCTTTGATGTGGTCATTTAAAACCACAAAAATGTGTTATTTACTTTGATCTCATAGTCACCCTCCCCCTTTAATTGTAAGCTGGCTAAAACCCTGCCTTGTAGACCATTAAAATTGTCATAAAAAGAGGCCATTGAACTTTATAGAGTTGTTTATAATTGCTTTATATTCTGCTAAATCTGCCTTCAGAATGTGGCACCTACTCATGCAAATATCATCACATTAGTGATAATTTTTGCTTATCTTTTCATCTCTCAGGCCCTAAAGAACTCTATACTATACGTCCTTCTCTCACCTTACGATAATGAACAGTCCGACCTATTGCACAGAGTGTTTGAAGAAAAGAGATTAGACGAAATACCAGTGTACAAGTATGTATTAGCAGAGTAGTTGTCGTTTTATAATAGTGGATGTAGTCGTTGTTAAAATAGGTGGAGGGTTATAGTAGTTGATTTGTGCGTGTGTCTGTGTGTTACAACAAAATTCTGTGAATATTTTGATGATTAAACTTCATTGACACTCCATTAAAAGCGCTTGATGTCCATACTTCCACAATTTACAGGATCTTTTTTTTGAAAACATGGGCAAAATTTGATCAATAGTTTTGCTGGTCACCATTTTCTCAGACTGCGCCCTTTGAGCACGTGTTATACATTACATCGTAAAATTTTTCAGTCATGCCTAGGAGTTTATACTCTGATTATGATCTTTAATGGCATGGATACCATCTACTGTTATGATGACTGGCCCTAGCATGGCCCTAGAAGTTCTGAAGCTTGCTTTAAAGGCTCAAATTCTCCCACCGTGAGTTTTGTTAGTGTGAAAATGCTGGAATCTGTGTATTTTATCAGATCAAGTGTATGCATTTATACTTGCAAAAGGTTCAGCACTTTAGTGCTGCTTTCATTTTGTACAGCTA
>JAYJLX010057131.1:0-10234 GCA_036873525.1 Chalinula nematifera | reverse complement strand
GATCTGATATAAGAGGCGTCCCAGAATCAGAGACCAAACCACCCGTTAAACCTTTTTTAATAAGCTTGATTATTTTAGTTCTGTCATTAGCTGACGATGTATCGTTGTAAGTAATTATTTTCTTCTTCTTGATATCAAGAGCGCTTAAGAGCTTACTTGTAACTTTTTTATTTTCTACAACCAGAAAATCTATGTCCTTCAAAATTTTTTTTGCTCTGATGGTAATATCATCAAGATTGCCAATTGGAGAAGGTATAATATAGAAAGTCATGATTTCAAGAATACTTTATATTGTAATTTATTTACTAGTAATTATTAGCTGTGCATCTCCTGTGGAGATAAAAAAATCTGAGGTAATATTTGTTGAAGAAGAAAGCTTTTTGTTTACAGGCCTAACTGAGATAAATTTTGATTCTGAGGATCTATCATTTAGCAATTCATATATATTTGCACTACCAGATTATAAGGACTATCAAGAATTTAATAATTACTTTCAAATTGGAGTCTTTTCAGCAATAAAACATTTTGGCATAGGTAACAAAATTGAGTTTACAAACCAAAATGAACTAAATATGAGGAAGGCAAATAAAAATTTTCTTATTGGCCCAATAAATAAAAAAATTGTTTCAAAAACAGATGGTCTGCTCGTTAAGGATAGAGCATTGATGTTAAATGAAGCGCAAGAAAATTATTATCTTTCGCTAAATAATGAGCCACAAATATCTGCTTTAACAAATTACCTAGAAGAAACTGAAATTAATAGAGTTGGAATAATAAGTGGTAAATCAAGTGGGGGTGAAGGTGAACGATTGTTCAAAAAATCATGGTTCAGCGAAGATCGTGATGCAATTACAATTGATGCTTCATCTGACTCTGAAAGCAGAATTGAAAATTTTCTTGATGTCTCAGAAAGTAAACAGAGATTTAACAAAATAGATAAAGCAAGTTTTGCAAAGGTAAATTTTGTTCCAAGGGCGCGTAATGATTTCAATCATATTATTGTTTTCCCAGAAAACTCCACAGAACTGTATCGGCTTGCATCTTTGGTAAGGTTTAATTACGGGCTTACTTATGAAATCATCTCATTAACATCTAATCTTCAGGAATCTTTAGATCCAAACGAGATTGAGCTACACGATATCAAGCTTGTTGATCACACTTATACAAATAAATATGGGTACGATTTAGCTAAAAGCAGAAGTTTTAGTTTGGGCTTTGATTCAATGATGATAGCTTTTGCAATAAGCAATAACCTTGAGGGTAAATTTAAGGGGTACCTAGCAACTTATGAGTTAGTTGATGGGCAACTTAAAGCCAGCTCTTATTTTAATTAAAAGAATACTTTAAATCTCTTTCTGCATCAGTTAGTGACAGGTCAAAACTAGGTCGAGAAAACAGTTTTTCCTGATACTTTCTTAAACTTTCAAATGATTTTGAATTAGGAGTTGTAACACCTAAGTATGGAAGCCTATATAAGATTGCACTCATATAACAATCCACAAGTGTAAATTCATCGCTCATAAAGTATGGTTTTTCTTTTAACACAAGAACAATGCCTGAAACTAAAGAAACCAATTCTTTTTTTTGTGCATCAAACTCCTTTTGACTAATTTTTGGGCTCATCATTTTATCAATTACTGGTAGCCAATCTTTTTCTATTCTGTGAATTAAGAGCCTGCACTCCGCTTTATTGTTTGGGTATATTGGTAGAAGAGGTGGGTGAGGAAATCTTTCATCCAGATATTCTAGAATTACTCTTGGCTCATAAATTGTGACTTCCCTATCAACAAGAACAGGAAGCTTGTTATAAGGGTTTAAAGTTGGCAATTCCTCTGGGAGTTTTTCAGTTGGATCAAATTCCTTAATCTCACATGAAATATCTTTCTCAGCCAATACTAATCTAACCATATGGCTATAATGGCCTTTTTCTTCAGAATAAAAAATCATTTAATCTCCTTTGCATATTCTCTATACAGTAACCACATTACTGCTGTAAAAACTATAAAAAATAGAATTACAAAAAAGCCATTTTTTTCTCTTGTTACTCTTGCTGGCTCAGCTACGTAAGCTAAAAAGTTAACAAGATCTCTCATAGATTCATCGAATTCTTCTTTTGTTTGAGTTCCTTGTGTTGTTTGTTTTAATTTTCCCTTCCCAACAAGTTCTTGGCTGCCTTGAAGCCCAGCAAGAACATTAGGCATTGATGTGCCTTCATAAACCAGGTTATTGGTTCCAGATGGTTGATTTGGGTCATTATAGAACGTCCTTAGATAAGTATAAATCCAATCTTCCCCCCTAACTCTTGTTCTAAGTGTTAGATCCGGTGCACCTATAGGCGACACTTCTGGTAAACCAAATGACATAAAGTCTGAAGCTTTTGTATCTGGTGTTGTAATTAAATCCTCAAGAAGAATTGTTTCAGGGATATCAAGATCTCTTTGCAACCTATTCCATCTTTGCATTTTCAATGTGTGACAGCTGGAGCAATAGTTCATGTAAATTCCTAAGCCTCTTTGCAGTGAATAAGTATCATGCACTGTTGCAGAATATTCGTCACATTTTTCAAGACTGCCACACTTGTTTTCACCTGCAGCAAAAGAATCAAGCGTAATAAAAATTAATAAGGTTATTAAGAATCTCATAATCTCTCAGGCACCTCTTTTGTTTTTTCATATTTGGTATAAATTGGCATCAAAATAAATGGAGCAAAATAGAATACTGTGCAAATTTGTGCAATTAGGGTTCTCAGTTCATTAACTGGCTTCGTTCCAAGATAACCTAGCGTCACAAATGATGCAGCGAATAAAACCATTGCAACTTTACTGTAGATCCCTTTGTACCTAATGCTTTGAACATTCGATCTATCAAGCCATGGCACCACAAAAAGAATTGCAATACTTGCTGCAAAAATTATAAAGCCTAAGAACTTACTTGTTATTCCCAAGAAAGGTATTCCAAAAGTTACTGCTCTTAATATTGAATAAAAAGGTGCGTAATACCAGACAGGTGCAATATGTTCAGGTGTTTTCAAAAAATCTGCTTCTTCAAAATTAGGTTTTTCGATGAAGTATCCGCCTCCAGTTGGAGCAAAGAAAACTATTGCAAAGAAAACTATAAAAAATATACCTATTGCAGGTAATGCACTAAATGTTTTGTATGGGTGAAATGGTGCTCCATCTAAGGGCATTCCTTTCTCATCTCTATGCTTTTCAATATCAACTCCTTCTGGATTACCTGCACCTACTTCATGAAGTGCGAAAATGTGAAACACAACGAGCGCTATCATCAAAAGTGGCACTACAACAACGTGTAAGGCAAAAAACCTTGATAGTGTTATTCCGGATAAAACATAATCCCCTTGAATCCAAACCTGCAAATCAGGACCAATGAAAGGTATAGCTCCAAAAAGTGACAAAATGACATTTGCAGCCCAATATGACATTTGCCCCCATGGAAGAACATATCCTAGGAAACCCTCTGCCATTAATAAGAACAATAGAAAACAACCAAACAACCAAACTAGTTCTTTAGGTTTTTGGTAAGAGCCATACAACAAGCCCCTAAACATATGAAAATACATCAGTAGGAAGAAGGCACTTGCTCCAGTGCTATGCATGTATCTCATTAACCAGCCGTAATCAACATCACGCATGATGTACTCAACACTAGCAAAAGCTCCCTCCTCTGTGTTCGTATAAAACATCATTAGCCATATTCCAGTTACTACCTGAACCATAAATACAACCATTAACAATGCGCCAAAGATGTAAAAGAAATTTACTTTTTTTGGAACAGGATGTTTTGTTAAATGTCTTTCTAAATTTTCAGTTACTGGTAGTCTTCTATCTAGCCAGCTCATAAACGAATTTTTTTTGTCACTCATTATTAAACAGCGTCTCCTATAATTAATGTATCTCCTTCAAAAGTATGCGGAGGTACTTCAAGGTTAACTGGTGCAGGAACACCCTTATAAACTCTGCCAGCTAAGTCAAACTTAGAACCATGGCATGGACAAAAGAAACCACCAAGCCACTCTTGATCCCAAGCTTTAGGCTCTATTTCTGGGTAATATTTAGGTGCACAAGATAGATGAGTACATACGCCTTTAAGAACAGAAAATTTATCGTTAGATGAACGCAGTAAACCTTCTTCAAGAGCTGGATCTACCATCTTTTCGTTAAGTTTTGGTAAATTTTGCTTAGCTTGTTCAGTTTGATGAACAATAAAGATAGGTGTTCGTCTCCACTCTACAACTGCCATTGCACCTGCATCGAGTTTTGTTAGATCAAACTTCACAGACGCTCCCATTGCTTTTGCTTTTTCACTTGGATTCCATGCACTCAAGAAAGGAACGGCGAAACCTGCAACGGTAACAGCTCCCATAACACCAGAAGTTATGAGAAGAGCTTTACGTCTCTTTGGGTCTACTTTTTCAGACATTAATATATTTTTATCTCTTAGAAAATTGTGGGCTCTTTCTCGCCTTTTTCAAGCCAACTTTCTTTCTTTCTTTAACTCTTGAGTCCCTTGTTAGGTAACCTGCTTTCTTTAGGTCTGCTCTTAAATCAGGATTTTCTGCAACTAATGCTTTTGAAATTGCTAATCTAATCGCTCCAGCTTGACCAAAAGAACCACCACCATTGACTTTAACATCGATATCATAATTTGCTTCTAGTTTAGTTAAGACAAGAGGCTGTCTAATTATCATTTTGGCAACATCTCTGCCAAAGTAATCGTCTATACTCTTTTTATTAACTGTAACTATGCCTTTTCCTTTAGATAGCTTGACTACTGCAGTTGCTTCTTTACGTCTTCCTGAAATTGTGCTCATTATTTAAGTTCCTTTGGATTTTGTGCCTCATGCGGATGATTCTCATCGCTGTAGACTTTAAGTTTCTTGATAATCTGTCGATTCAACCTATTTTTAGGCAACATTCCTTTAACTGAATCTCTAATTATCTTCTCTGGATCTTTGGCAAGTTGGTCTTTAAAGGAAATCTGCTTTATTCCTCCAGGGTAACCACTATGTCTATAGTAGATTTTATCTTCAGTTTTTTTACCTGTTACTTTGATATCCTTTGCGTTTACTAAAACCACAAAGTCACCAACATCCGCGTTTGGTGTGTACTCAGGTTTATTTTTTCCTCTTAAAATATTTGCAACTTGTACTGATAATCGTCCCAG
Organism: Chalinula nematifera; assembly: GCA_036873525.1. Taxonomy (NCBI): domain Eukaryota; kingdom Metazoa; phylum Porifera; class Demospongiae; order Haplosclerida; family Chalinidae; genus Chalinula; species Chalinula nematifera. The sequence continues at coordinate 5,050 of JAYJLX010057131.1, read as the reverse complement.
AGTTTTTCCAGAACAATCCATAATGTACCACTTTTGCTCAATATCTTGAGTTCTTACTGCTGTTGTTTTCATGTTTTGCTCAAAGTTGACCCGCTATATATTAATATAAAGGTAGCGGATTTGAAACATGAAAAAACTGTTTTTTCTAATATTATTGTTAGGTGCTTTTTTTGGCGCTCAAGTGGTATATTTTCAAAACTTTGCAAAATCAGAAAAAGTTCTTGATTTTGATCAAATTTCCAACTCAATAGTTTCAATTGAATCACAGCCAAACAATCCAAACCAAAGGTTTGGTTCTGGGGTAATCATTTCATCAGATGGATACATAATTACTGCATTTCATTTGCTATCAGGGTCTTTAAGCTCGATTAAGATTGATGATCAATCTTATACTGCGAATTTAATTGGTTTTGACGAGTATGCTGATCTAGCAGTTCTAAAAGTTAATGGTGATAATCTTAGGCCAATAATATTTTCCGCAACAGATGATTTAAAAATTGGTGATACTGTTTATGCTATTGGTAATCCCTTCAATCTAGGAATATCTGTTTCTAAAGGAATACTTAGTGCTACAGGTAGAAATTTTGGTAACCCTTACTTAGATATTATTCAGACAGATGCAGCAATTAATCTGGGTAGTTCAGGTGGTGCAATCATTAATGAAGCAGGTGAATTAATAGGTTTAAGCACGCTAATTGCCTCTGGCTCAGGAGGATCTGATGGTGTTGGTTTTGCGTTACCATCAAGCAGAGTTTTATCAATTGCTAACGAAATAATTAAATACGGAGATGTAAGTAGAGCGTGGATTGGTGATTTTAGTTTTAGAAGAAGCTTTTTCAATCTGAATGGAGAGAGAGTCCCAGCTATTTATGTTTTCCAAAATCAGTTGCCTCTTTCCTCACAACCAATCGATGGTGGATTACTTGATGGAGATATTATTGTTGATATAAAAGGTGCTCAAGCTAGATGGTCGACCCTAAGAGCTTCTGTTAACAGCATATCTCCCGGTGAAGTTCTTGAGCTTATAGTGATTAGAGATGGAGAAGAAAAGAAGCTAGAAATTGTTACCAAAGAGAGGCCTAATACACCACAGGCTCTCTAATTATATCTGCACCAAGCTTATTAAGTTTTTCCTCAATGCATTCATAACCTCTGTCAATATGATAGATATTATCAATTTGGGTTCTGTTTTTGCCTACAAGTCCTGCCAAAACAAGACTTGCTGAAGCTCTTAGATCAGAAGCTTTTACTTCTGAACCGACAAGATTTGGAACACCTTTTACAAAAGCTTTGTTCTTACTTAAAACAATATCAGCTCCCATTTTTCTTAACTGACTAACATGTTGAAATCTATTTTCAAAAACTGTTTCTTCGATTGTGCACGATCCTGTAGCAATGGTATTAAGCGCCATGAATTGAGCTTGCATATCAGTTGGAAAGCCAGTAAAAGGTTCTGTATCTATATCAACACATGTGATCTCAGATGATGTAGCATCTGCCTCAACCCAGTTTTCTCCGTAACTTACATTAACACCAATCTCAATTAATTTATTTGTTAGGACTTGTATTGTTTTTGGCTCAATTTTTTTGACTGTAATGTGGCCATTTGTAATAGCTCCTGCAACCAGGTAAGTTCCTGCTTCTATCCTGTCAAAAAGTACATCCCATTCCACACTTCCTAGTGAATCAACACCTGTAATTTCAATTGTGGATTCCCCTGCCCCATGAATTGAAGCTCCACATTTATTTAGAAAATTTGCAAGCTCGACTACCTCTGGTTCTTTTGCACAATTTTTAAGTGTTGTTTTGCCCTCAGTAAAAACTGCTGCCATCATTAGGTTTTCTGTGCCTGTTACAGAGATTTTTGGAAATTCAAATTCAATTGGCTTAAGCTTATCTGCCTTTAGATAAATGTACTTTGAATCTGATTTAATTTCAGCACCCATTTTCTCTAAACCACTTAAGTGAAAATCAATTGGTCTTGAACCAATATCACAACCACCAGGTTGAGAAATCTTTGCTTTTCCATATTTCGCAACCAATGGACCCATCACCAGAATTGATGCTCTCATAGTTTTGACAAGCTCATATCGTGCTTCTGGTAAATCAATATTTGATGAGTTGATCTCTATGTATCCATTCTCATCAAAATTTATGTGAGAACCCATGGAGTTCAACAATTCAAGCATAGTAGTAATATCTTGAAGATGCGGAAGATTTCCTATCTTTGCAACACCATCCAATAAGATTGTTGATGCCAAAATTGGCAAACCAGCATTCTTTGCTCCTGAGCAATCCACTTCCCCATGAAGCTGATTACCACCTTTAATAATAAGTCTTTCCATTTATTAATTTATGTAAAGAGGTTCCCACGTTTCTATGGCCTTATCTAAATCCATATTATTATTCGCAAGATTATCTTGAAATTGATTGCGAAACGTTAACCCTAAGTTTATTCCATCGATAATTATATTGATTATTTTGTATTCTCCTAGCTTATTTTTATAAACACTAAATTTTGTTATGAAAGAATCAGAGCTAGATAAGAATTTGACTGAAACTTCATATGTCCGTTTATTAATTTTAATTTCATCATTTGTCTCTAGACTGTAATCCTCAAATTCAAGTAGGGTTGTAACGTATGTATCTAATAATAATTTTTTTGTCTGCTCTTCAAATGCAACAATCTGCTCAGGTGTAGCGCCTGCATAAGCTTTTGAAAGAATTAATCTTGATACCAAGCCAACATCAACCATTGGTTCCCAAATATTTTTTAACCTTGTTTTAAATTTCTCAGGCTCATTATCATAAGTTGAACCTTCTTCTTTAATTACTGTCAAAAAATATTGTGCATTCTTATCAATAAATTCATGGATTTCTGGAATTTTTTCAGAATAAAGAAATGATGAAAAAGATAGAACAAATAAAAATTTGGTTAAAAAAAATCGTATCATGTGTAGATTATAGTTTGAAATGAAAAAAATTAATTTCCAAAAAGAAGCAAAAAAAGCTTTTTTATTAGAATTAGAAGAAATGAGGTCTTTCTCGAGCTCGAAAGATTTCAATGTTCAAGAAATATGTGATGCAATTTTTCAATGTAAAGGAAAAATATTTTTAACGGGAGTTGGTAAGTCAGGACACATAGCAAATAAAATCTCTGCCACACTTTCTAGCACTGGCACACCCTCATTCTTTATTCATCCAGCAGAAGCGCTTCATGGTGATCTGGGAATGATACAAAAAAAAGATCTTATCTTGGCAATCTCAAAATCTGGAGAGAGTAAAGAAGTTTGCGACCTTATTCCTGCAATTAAATTTTCAAAAATTAAACTATGCTCAATAACAGAAGATGAAAAATCTACCATTGCAGCAGCTTCAGATGTTCATTTGAGGGTGAAGGTCACTAAAGAGGCTTGTCCGAATGATCTGGCTCCAACATCAAGCACTACTGTTACTTTGGCTTTGGGTGATGCAATAGCAATTTCACTTTTAAAAGCTAGAGGATTCACAGCTGAAGATTTTGCAAAGTCACATCCAGGCGGAAAACTTGGTAAGAAATTAACCCTTAGAGTTAAAGATCTGATGACCCCTATTTCAAAAACTGCAAGTGTTAAAAAAACTGATACTTTATCTGATCTAATAGTAGAAGTTTCATCAAAAAAACAAGGTTTAGCGGTAGTTACAGATAAGAAAAATGTTATTGGAGTATTTTCAGATGGGGACTTAAGAAGGTGTCTTCAGAAAAATACAGATATTAAAAAGGTTTTAGTCGGCGAAGTAATGACAAGGAAATTTAAGACCATTAGCTCCGACAAACTTGTTATACAGGCTGCAAATATGATGAGTGAGCTAAAAATATTTAATCTGTTGGTTAAGGATTCAGAAAAGATCAAAGGCATAATATCTATGCATGATATTCTTGAAGCAAATGTTTTATAAATTCAATCTATTTTTTTTATTGCTTTTCTCTTTAAATGGCCTAATTGAAGCACAAGAGTATTCAATCACTTCCGATAAAATAGAAATAAATACCGATATTGATAGGATCATTTATGAAGATAATGTTTCGTTTGAATCTGAAAATGTAACTTTTAAAGCAGATAAGCTGATCGTTATTGAGTCTACAGATGAATTTTATGCAACTGGAAATCCGATTAAAATTAGTTTTTTTGACGGGTATGAATTTATAGAAGGTGAAGCTGCAAAGGTCGAAATTAAAAACGATGATTTAATTTTGTCTGAATCAGTATCAATTATTAAAAGTGGCAATAAAATTAAATCAGAGTCATTAGTCATAAAGCTTAAGAGATGATAAAGATACATTCTGCTAATAAATCAATTGAATCTAAAGTTCTTTTCAAAAATATAGATTTTGAACTTGAAAATAAAAAAATTACCGGGCTTCTTGGTGCTAATGGAGCAGGAAAAACAAGTCTTTTCAGAGCAATAGCAGGATTATCTAAAATTGACTCAGGCAAAATAACTTTCTTTAAAACAAATGTTACAAATATCAATCTTGAAAAACGTTCAAATCTTGGTCTTAGCTATGTGCCGCAAGAAAATTCACTTTTTGAAGATTTAAGTTTAGAAGATAACTTAAAATCTGTTCTCGAATTAAAGTTTTCAAAAATAGATTCTAAAAAAAGATCGAGTTGCTTTAATGTACTAATGATCTGTATTTTATCCATATAATCTTCAATCATTAAGTATTGAGGTCTTAATAGCTCTGTTTTGTGGCTTAATAAAGCTGTCTCAATTTTAGAAATATCTGCATCAAAAAGTAAACTAGATTGCGCTGTGACTAAAACATCCCCCCTTGAAACATTTCTTGGGTCAAGACCTAGCTTAATGTTGTGCACTTTTTCTCTAACTTTCTTATGATAAAGAGCGGTGTCGCTTGGGTGAAGAACTAAAAATAAATTAAAATTTCTATTTGAATAGTTTAAAAGTTCTTCGAACATAGGGGGTGAATCGCCATTATCAAGAAATGTAAAGCAAAAATAAATTGTTTTAGATTGTCTTGTGGTTGGAAAAGATGACCACATTTCTA
>JAYJLX010057109.1:0-10237 GCA_036873525.1 Chalinula nematifera | reverse complement strand
GTGTATTCTGAGAATCTGAAAATCTGCATTTTGCAGCTGCAGCACTTTTTGCATTCCTGGCTCATTAACACATAATACTGATAGCAGAGGGGAAGGAACTCAAGGACTATCATGGCTGGGAACTGTTTGTATTGCTGCTAACCATTTGGGGAAAGAGAAACTCTTCTGGTAACCCAAGGAAGAAGTTGATGGACATCCTCAACGCAACTGGAATACACGATATAAATTCACTTTGTAGTGTGCTTATATCATAATACAATTATAATGTGCTATTACAAGACTATATAGTAGATGTATACAAAAAACTGTGGCATTATGTTGCTCAATGAAGCATCAATAATTTTTTCAGTTTCGCATAACTTTTTACCTGATACGTCTATGCCTGTACATAATATCTTATGCTATGTACTTTATAATCACCTCTTTAACTTTTTTATTTTTTTTTAACAAATATGGTACCTATTTGCAAGTGGGCAGCACAATCAATGCACTCCACAGCAGCCCCTTTAATGTAGTTTTAGATCACATGATTATAATACCATGATAAAACAGGCCAGCAATTGGAAAAACAGTATGTTATATGACTATACATGTCATCAGTTTTTTGGTAATAAATAATAATATATAGTGTCCCTTAAAAAAAAACTGAAGTAAATGAAAGAAACAAGAAAATTAATTATATTGTTAGTTGGGATGAAGAAACTCCATTACAATCACTTGATTATAATATTGAACTGTATGCAATAATGGTTAACTAATCAGAGGAGGGTACCAGGTAATTAGTAATGATACTGCTCTGTAAGAGAGGGTTCTTGCATGGCAACACGTATGAACTTGCTACTGCTGTACTTGCTCCGAACAGCCTGTTGCTTTGATGTTGGCATCTTGTGGATTAGCTGGGAGATATCTCTAGGGCATAATGGCCGAATATTAATCAGTGTATATGTGGTGTAATGTTGAAAAGAAGCATTTTATGAAAAAGAGAGAGTCAAAGAGAATAGCTCATATAGACAGTTAAAAGGTGCAAACACAGTATCCTCAGTACATTATATGGTATGCATGTGCATACCCTCCAATTGTGTGTATATATATATATACCCTTCTATTGCGTATACGTATACATTCATGCGCTCTCCTGTTGGGTGCAGATGTATACCTGCACCCATTGTTGACTGAGAACATACATACATACCTTAATAGTGTTCATTGTGTAAATAGGTTTGTGTACTAGTATAGGACCATGCAGCCCCATCCCAAGTTGTCACAATTAAATGTACCATGCATAGATAAATGCCATGCCCCATGCTATAGTCACATGATGTAAATGTATATGCACAATATGCATAATATCATATGATCACTCCCTAATATATGCACAGTTTATTGTTATTAATTTGTACTTGCGTGATCACCAGTCTCTGTGAAGCAGGCTATGCTAATTTTTTTTATAGTTAATACAACACACAATAATATCAAAATAATAATAATACAGTTGAACCTCTGTAATCAGGACACTCTGAAATAAGGACACCTCTGTAATGAGGACACTAGTCTGAGTTGCAACAGCATACTTTTCTATACTAATTAAGCTACCTCTGAAATGAGGACACCTCTATAATCAGGACACTTTTTGCTGGCCCATTGGTGTCTGCAATAGAGAGGTTCCACTGTAATTTGTAGTATAGTACTAGATTAATAGGTAAGGTAAAAAAAACATACAATACAACACAGCAAAGAAAAATGGATGCAATTAAATTAGATACCGAGAAAACCCTCACTTAGAGAGAGGATTATTGTATACTGAAACATCATTATACATTGTTGCCAGATACCAGAAAGCCATTTACTGCCGTTTCCAGTGATAAAGTGGGCATTATTATACATTTAATTACATATGAATTAAGTTACCAAATAATGACAACCCTATAGCTATATACATCAATGAATACTATTATGTGTTTTACAAATAAATGCATGTATTAAAAAAAAAATTGAACATGAAACGAGGTAACTATAATTATAATGATGAGGGGATTTTGTAAATTTGATAGTTCAATAAATAAAGAGCATGGTGTGTAGTGGATGTGAGTCAATATAATATAGTGAATGTGTGTATATAGTGCAGTATATGTCGCACATGTGTAATAATCTATAACCTGTGTCCAAATTAAATCAGATGGCTATTTTGGATGTTTGCTTAGTGGTAGTATTTTAATAATAATAACTATGGTTATCCACACATACCAATCACCATTACAGTCACACTTACTTGTATCTCAACACTATTATTAGTACGATTCCCATGATCCTGTTCTTCCTTCAGTTGGGAATATATAACTGGCATCGTAGTTCCCATTACGGTTACTGTATAGTAACTGTTGCTGTTGGTATATAATTCCTATAAAAAACACAGCAGGTATAAATAAAAATGGCTGTATGGTTATAACTGCTTCAAACTGACTGTATCACAGTATAGGAGAGAATCCAAACTGAGGGGTATTATATTATTCACACAACAGGAGCAGGTGGGGGGGGAATGTTTGATACGAGAGGTGTACATCGGCACTTTGCATGTACCACAGGTTGCTGAGGTAAGTATTGATGGCTCTCTTGTAACAAGTGATGTCCTGGAACAGGATTCAGGACAACTGTAACATGAGGTGGTTTCTTCAGTTTATATTTTGGCTGTATATATGGATTCAATAGGCTATGGTTCTTAGGAGAGATAGAGAGAATCATATAATAATAGCTAATCATAATGAACATTAGTTTTCATTGAATTCATGGTTCCTGTTGTATTCCTCACCAGGTACTCCCTCTGTCAAGCACTCAGAATTCACACTTACAGTGTCAGGATCTCTATATTAGGGAATTATATCATTAGAATAATACTTGTCATTATTGTAATCATATACAATAATCTCAGCATCATGCCATTGTCATTATATCACACTATATAAACTATACTCTACACTGTCACACTAACATACATAAAGGTCATCCCAATTAACACACCTGTATGTGCTCATATGCTATCAGTAATTAAAGCTACATGATGATGCTGTATATACTACTCAATTGCAGTCTCCCTTCAAATATAGATCTAATAATAAACTGTATTGTATATAGCTGCCACATGCATCGGCACTTTGCATGTACCACAACTGAAATAAATAATAATTTTTAAGTAATAATTTTTTACCACATGTATATTCCAGCTATAGAGTCTACATGTACTGATCAATGTACAACAGCCACATGCCCGACTGATCAGTAAAGGTAACCTTACTCTTGTTAAAAAAGATCAATCATCATAGCCAATAAGAAGAGAGCAAAGGAAATCATTAGTTTTTTTTTCTCTAAAACGGCACAGTACATAGCAAACTCTATTAGTATTAACGTGTCATAACATATGCATGATATGATATGAAAGCAGTTGCTTAGCTTCAGCCCCACCCCTCACTTGAAGCAGTTGCTAAGCTATCAGCCCCACACCCAGCTCTATGTCACGTGATGTAGCATACCAAACTAACCAAACAGCCCTTGCACTTGATATGGCGACACAAGGTAAAGTATAAGCTCAACAACAAACCCTTTATTATTGGTTATTCAATCCCGCTATAGCAAACGAATGCTGTCAATGCCACACAAAAAAGAAGTCTACAAAGATTTATGAGTGTGCCAATTGCAAAAAGAAGCTCCAAATATGCAAGGTAAAGTTATAGAGCATTGTGTTAGTGTGAAATTAGCAAATATCAGTACAATAATGAACTAGACTATTCAATTGTCAGTTTAATAGTTTTTTTTTCGATAGAGCTGTACCATGCAGTGCCCGTATTGCTCTGTTTACTACTCAGTGGTTTCAGAACCATATAAGGTATGCTGAATGTACAGCAGTACTATAGTACAGTGCAGACTATAAAAATTCACCATGTGGGTGTTATTAATTATATTCAAGAGACAGGCCTGGCTTTATACTGAGTAGTGAGAGCAAGGATGTTAAGCATGGCAAAATTGCCACTGGTTGTAAAACAATAAAAACTCTGGCGTATCATTTCATTCTATCATTATGATCAAGATATATAGCAGTTATAGATAAAACCAGACAGAATAATATCGATAGAAGGAAAAAATAGGAACCAAATAGCCTTGAAGGAAAACCTGTGTATTTGTCACCTACTCACAAATGGTCGTCTGAAAAGTAATTGTATTCAGAACTCCCTGACATAATTAATGCATTATTGTCTCATCAATTTACTTATATAATCCACATACAAAGAGAAGCGCTGAAGAGTTCAAATGGTCATTTTTTTAATCGTAATACTTTTAGCAAATTAATTTATACAACTATAACCATATTATCTCTTTCCATTGTGACAAATGTATAGCAATTGATTGTCTATATATATTACACACACTATACAATAGCTATCGATCTCTTTGATACTCACTTAACACACAATGAATATCATTTAAATAGCCCACGTAATAATTCAAAAAATAAGTATTGTGCATTTGGTCTATTGAATCATAGTGACTCAATTGCCGGGCAGTTAATTACTAACCATATGGCACTGTACCGTATGTCGTCAAGACATTATAACTAGCTGATCAGTCTAATTTATTTTATTCATACAGCCCGAGATTCAGTGCCATACAAAACACGAGGAGCTTGTTGTTATGTCCAGCAGTCATTCTAAACCAGATGAAAAAAGTGATCTCAGTTCTGTATTCAGTTCAATACCAAGTCGACCAATGCGATCACATGGTACTGGTAACAAAAAAAAAGTATAGACCATAATAATAGTCAATTTTAATTATTGCTGTAAATGAATAGGAAAGCCCAAGCTAGGATTGATACAAGAAAACCCAACTTCAACAGGTATTTATATATATACATGATACATTATATACTTTGAATCTGCTTGCTTTAATTGTTATAGAGGTCGAGCCATCAGATGTTGGGCCATCAGAGGCTGCCTCTATGCCAGTTACACATCATGTGAGCAAAAAGAGAGTAAAGCAAATGATTCTGCATAACGATGTTCCAATCAATTGTGGTGCAATAGCTGTACTAGGTCTTCCTTATTCCGCGAAATCAACAACCCTGGAAAAGCTATTTCGAAATTGCCTCATTGCTGAAAAAGCTGAGAGCATGATTCGGGATAAGAGAGATCTCCCTTTCAAATTGTATGATGTTTGTGCATTCGGACAGTATCCATTTAAAGAATTCAAATGGTCACATACTACTAAGCGCTTTTCTTCTGTGTACTGCATTTTATCTGATCTAGCACGACAGTGCGCCCTTCGAGAATTCAGATTTGAAGGCTTTAAAGAGCCCAATGGTGACACAGAGTCCATTTTTGGTGATGAGTATTTAGATAATCACTTTAATTTCTTATTTGGGGAATGCAAAGCCATATACGATGAGTATCGTATGGAAAGCTCAAAGTTTTTGGAGGGTGTGTCCCTTATTAATTGCTTTGATGTCGGAGTGAGTAAAGCTAACTACGACTTACTCCCACTTTTTGCTCACTGTTTTAGAAAATTGATTCGCTTTGTTTTCCTCTCATTGGATAACGATGGTGGATGCCTCAATGATCCACCTAATCTCACCAATCCAAAGTATGATATGCTTCCTGAGAGCCATCAAATATTTATGAACTTTTCTCGTGGTAATTATTTACTTCGATTTGCCAAAGGGGGGTATGATGCTAAAACAAAAAGAGATGCCTTCAAGTCCACGATTGTTGCCTCACATGATGGAAGGCTGCCTGATGATCAATTGCAAGCTACATTATCAGGTCTTCAAAAGACCGTAAGCTATAATGATGAGGCCATTGAAAATGAATGGATTCCTGTTAATCCTCTTGACACGTCATCATTAAAAAAGTTAAGGGAACTTGCTGAAATAAAAATTAAACAAAACAGCCATCTGCATGTTACAATGCCACTAAAATGGGTTTTTCTGCGTAGTTTAATAACATATTTACCAGAACACACGTCTGATCATTCTAGTGTAGTTAAGTTTGAAACTATTTACAAATTCGCTGAAAAGCTTGACATGAACATAGAAGAAGTTGAAAGGTTTCTAACAACCTTTACCGATTATGCCAGCCTGCTGTACTGCCCTCAATATCAACCACTCACCGACTACGTTATCACTGACATTGAAGCCTTCATGAAGCTATTAGATTCGCTATACCACGCTAAACCAGAATACGAGCTCATTCGTAAATACGGGATCATCACTCACGATGTAGCATGTGAAATACTTGGATGTATTGCTACTATTATACTTGACATTTTGGAGTCACTGGGTTTAGCTGCAAAGCTTACGGGAGATCAAGTATTTGTTGATGGGAAATTCTTATCTGATGAGAAAAATCCTGTGTACTTTATGCCAAATGTTCGTGTGGGAAGGGTTGCTGAGGTTCATTCTGATCTATTAGCAGCCAATGGCTCATTAATATTACATTATTTAACGGCCGAAAAGGGAGAAACAAATGAAGCTAAAATCAGCAAATCCATCTTCAGCCGATATCCTTCATCCAAAGTAAAGCTCCTAGCTTCAGAGGACGTCAACTGCGCTAAGTTATCAATAGAAATAGATGCCCAAACATCATTTGAGCTTCACATTATGTACCATGGACTACTGTCGGAGCTGCGTCTGGCTAATATATCTGCCACTGACCCAAGCAAAATCACAACAACGCTCAGTACGATTATTGAAGGATGCTGTAAGACTGTAACCGATGAGGTGAAGAATACCAACTTGAATATTGACTTTAAGATTGGGTTTAAATGCCAAGCTCCGGGCAACCCAGCTGGTTACCATTACGCTGATGAAGTAATATCAGGCATCAAATGTGTTTGCCAGAAAGCTTTCAAAGGAGAAGAAGGTGAAAAGATGAGAGAGATCTGGACAATGGCAGTTAAAAGAGTAAGTATATAATTATAATCCTTCACTCTGTAGTTGTGAAGATTCGTTATTGTTTCACATAGTGTAAAATTCCTCTTTCTTTCAACACTTTGCAACGGAGGAATAAAGGTTAATAATATACTCTACTTTAATAATAAAATTTTTACTATAATTTTATAGAATTACTTGACCTAAAATGTATTTACAAGATTGCAAGCCAGCTGACCGATCAGTTGTTGAGTGAGGAGAAAGAAGATGAATTGAGAGACAAACTTGGAATTAGCCCCGATGTACTAGAGGGAAAGGAACTCCAGGACTATCATGGCTGGGAGCTATTTGTATTGCTGCTAACCATCTGGGGAAAGAGAAACTCTACTGGTAATCCAAGGAAGAAATTAAAGGGCATCCTCAATGCAGTAAAAATACAGAATATAGCTTTCTAACTTTATAGTGTGCTTATAATACTATTGTATCAGTGATGTGTTAATTCGCTATTACCATAACAGTATAAAATAATAATATAAGTTTTGAAGCATTACAATAAGACTATATTGTAGATACACCAAATTGTGGCATAACTATGTCGAATTTGTTGGCTTGGCTTTCTTCAATGAAGCATTATATATTAATAATTTTTTGAGTTTCGTGTTTCATACGTCTGTGTTTGTACATAATATCTTATGTTACGTGGCACTTCAATAATCACCTCTATCATTTTTTTTTATCATCGCAGAACAACGAGTTATAACGAATATTGTACCCGTATGCAAGTGCACATGCACTATCAACCAGCCATTAAATGTAGTACTAGTATTAGATCATGTGATAATATAATTCCATGATAAGACAAACCAGTATTTAAATCAATAATAATTGAAAAAAGCGCCTTAAGTACATTATATAGCCAACTACGGTTGGTAATAATAATACTCCAGAAGTGAATAGTGTCCCTTTTTACAAAAAATAAACTAAAGAAAATAAAAAAAAAACAAGAAAAATGTTACAGTTGGGCCGAATGAAAAAAAAGAAATACTCCGGATCAATGCATGGCCTCAGTGTTATTTTGATGTTGGCATCATGTGGATTAGCTGGGCGATGCCTCTAGTGAACGCAGGGCATAATGGCCAACTCAGTGTATGTGGTATAATGTTGAAGAGACGCATTCTAAGGAAAAGAGAGAGTCAATGGTGGTTCAAAAGAGAACAGACATACTCGGTACATTAAGTGGTATGCACATGTAACAACCAATATCATTATACATGTACTCATCTATATCTTGTACTTACCAATATCTGTGTGCATACCCTACACCTGTAACGATCTGACAAACATGCACCACAATGACAACTAACTTTATAACTCAAAGCAACAGCAAAATTACACAATTGAAAACTGATTAAAATATACATGTACATACACAATTTATACTAACAGTCAGCCCATACAAAACCATGCACATTCAGTTACATACCCTCCCTTATAATTCTAATTGCTGAATAACCTCGCTAGCTCCTTTAGCTTATGCAACCTCCCATTGTGTCAGGTGTACATGCTTTTCTCCCATGCATTGTGCCAAGTATACCTACCGTAAATCAGGAATTTTTCATTGTGGTTTTATTTTTGTATTAGTCTCTGACTACTAAAATTATAACAATGAAAATTGTTTACACAATAATTATAGAGCCTGTACAAATTGAGCTCACACCACGAAAATAAACAACATGAAATTTCCAGATTTATATGGTATACCCTCTTGTGTATTTATATATATATATATACCCTTCCATTGTGTGTACATATATACCCTCCAATTGTGTATATAGCTTCTATTGTGCATACATTCATGCGCTCCCCCATTGGGTACAGATATATACCCGCCCATTGTTTAGACTGAGAACATACATGTACATACATACCTTAGTCTTGTTCATTATGTGGGCGTGTGTACCAGACCAACCCCATCCCCAAGTTAGTTACAATTAATTGTATGTACCATGCATAAATGCCACCCCCCACTAGTCACATGATGTAAATGTATACCTACCATAAAATCACATGATCACTGTTTATTATTATTCGTGCTACTTGCATGATTGCCATTGTTTCTCTGTGAAGCAGGCACCAACTATAAGACTATATAGGCACATTGGGTATAGCATACCAGTGTACATTTGTTAAACCTATTTTGTAATGTATACGCTAACTGTCAATTAATGGTGAATTACTGTAATTGAAACATCATTATGTAACGTTGTTGTCAGGTACAAGAAAGCCATACTGTTCCAGTGATAAAGTGCATTATTATATTATTATAATTACGGAAAAGTATGTATTAAAAAAATTAAGCACTAAATTAGATAACTATAGAGCATAAGTAATATATGTGAGTCAATAAATACTGAATGTGTGTATATATAGTCTGCATGTGTACACTTGTTATAATCTATAACCTGGGTCTGAATTATTTTAGGTGCTGTGTATAGTACGTGGTAGTATTCTAAGGAAAGGCATAAATTACTGTGGTACTATTATTAGTATAATTTCTATGATCCTGTTCTCCCTTCAGTTATAGGCATATATAACTGGTGTAGTAGTTCCTGTTATGGTTATTGTAGCAACTGTTGCGGTTGGTACATGATTCCTATAAAAAAAAACACAGCAGGTATAAATAAAATGGCTGTGTGGTTATAACTGCATGTTGTTAAACTAACTGTATCACAGTAGGGGAGAATCCAGACCTAGGGCTATTATTATTCACCACAACAGGAGCAGACGCAGGTGGGGGGATGATTGATAGAGGTGTACGGTTACATGATCCAATTACAGGTTGCTGGGGTGAGTAATGATGGCTCTCTTGTAATGAATGATGTCCTGGAACAGGATTCAGGACAGCAACTGTAACATGAGGTGGTTTCTTCAGTTTATAGTTTGGCTGTGAATTCAATAACCTGTGGTTCTATGGAGAGACAGAGTGAACCGCTAATAACTAGCTTTTCAAAATGAATGTTAATTTGAATACATACTTCATCAAATTCATGGTTCCTGTTGTTTTCCTCAGGTACTCCCACTGTCAAGTATCCGGAATGCACACTTAGAGTGTCAGGATCTCTATATTAGGTTACAGTAATCATACAATGATCTCAGCATTATGCTGTAGACATTATATCACACTATATACACTACTCTACACTGTCACACCTATAGGTCATGCCAAGAACACACCTGTGCTCATATGCTATTATCAAGAGTTCATAAGTATAGGAGAGTGTCTAACCAGCAATACCTCTGTAGAAACACTGTATACGAAGTAACGTG
>JAYJLX010057098.1:0-10240 GCA_036873525.1 Chalinula nematifera | reverse complement strand
AACCTGGATCCAGTTTCAGGTAAATGTATCATGCATGCCTATTCATTGAAATGGTGAATGGAGCCTGTAACCGCCCATGGCACTGGGTACTACCTTAATTATAATGCTACTAACCTTCACCAATAATTAATTAATACTGGTCTTGTTGTATTATTGTCTTGGCAATTGATTTGTATGTAGGTTGGAATAATGTCAGGCTGGAACAACACAGGGTAGAAATATAGGCCCAGTGTCCTAGTGCTCAAATGATTACCAAAATTGCCTAATACGAGCACTAAAATTTCAAAAGAACACGCATAATGTAACGAAAGCAATAGAATGTTGAACAAAAATGCTCACCAACCTCACGATTAATTTATTCCCTCTCCGCTCTAACTATGAATACAGTTATTGACGGGGATGGAATAAGTAGCTATGACAGTAGCCCAATCGCAGTAGCCGGTCTACATGTAGAACAACCGCTGAGAAGATCCAGAGCTGCAAGGAAATGACTGTGTCACTCGCTGTGTCAATGGTCGAGATGGGAGTGCACTGAGGAAGGGTGGGAGTCGAGGTGGGAGTGAACTGAGGAAGGGTGGGGCAAAAAAATGCCTACAGACTAGATAGATCTAGCAGAGCAAGAAACAACAGCAACAATCTGAGCAAAGCTATTTCTTTGGTAACACAACATAATAGTCTATAATGCTTCCTGAAAAATTAATATACTCCGGTTAAACCATGATTGCTAAAGCATTGACAGCATAGTCTACTTACAGCGCTTCACTCCATCCAGATGTGGAGTAAAACACAGTCAGCCCTGAGTTGGCCCAAAAGTCTTGGCAAAAGATATACTACGATATTGTTGGTTAGCTGATCACCAATTATCAATTATGTACATCATGCGTGGACATACAGATGTTTGTAGTCAGTGGTGTGTGGAACATACACAGATCATGTATATCATATAATTATATAGACCCTATCCTTTTTTTTTCTTTTTCCAGATGGGTCACATCAACTTAAGAGCTGTTCTTCAATGTATGCATAATAGCAAACAATAAGTAATTTTATAAGTATAATAGTTTAATTTAAAAGAATCTAGGGAGTGAATTAATAAAGTATAAAGAGAGTGAAATCATATTAATTGTTGTAAATTTTTGGTACATAGGACTAGAGTCCATATCAATTTCTCAATTCTTTTCCAGTATAGTGCATGATGGCAGGAACAATAATATCATGTGGACATAATTTATTAAAAATACAGTAAGTTTGGATAGCCATGTACGTAATATTTACGACGTAGACTACAGATGGATTTGACGGAGGGGTGGACAGACTACATTTTGGGTCCAAGTATTTTATAGATTGTTGATGGAGTTTGTCCAATTTTTGAGATAACGTGTCCGAGCATGAATTATATACGATACAGCTGTAGTCATATATAGGGGTCACATATACTTTGTATAATCCAATAAGCAAACCTACAGGAAGGCTTCAGTTAAATTGACACAGGTAGTATACCTTAATATATACTACCCATCATGATATGTTCTTCCCACAATAAATATTGGTCTAGTATAACTCCAAGGTAATTAACTGCTTCCACACATTGAAGCTTTTCTTGATTTAAAAAATGTCCAGACTCCTATTTGATACTTTCCTGTTTGGACCAACCAACATTACAACGGTTTTGTTTGAATTTCCATGAAGACAGTTAGAATTCAACCATTCATTGATCTTATCTAAATCAAACTGTATACCTTAGCCTGAAGCTCATTTATCTGTTTGGAACAGTAATGGACCGGATCTCTGTATCATCAGCATAGATGTTACTGATAACCAAATGCTCAATTACTTACACGTGCTGCCACATATACCAGTAATGATAAACAATAAAGCATGTACAATTGATTAAATCATTGCTGACAATTAAATCAGAAGTATCTGATCAGCTGTTATTTGAATTAAGTTGCTAAACTATACGATATGGCATACAATCACATAAATAAGGGATGCTGGTCATGAGATGATGTAATACATTAGGCTAGTAAAAATGATTACACTCGTTTATAACGGTCTGTTCATCTTCCTTCATTTGCTTGAGTGTTGCTGTGTCGTTGGCCTTATTATAACCACAGCCTTTCTTCTTAATCAGCATGAACACTGTGCATAATCAGCAGTACAGCAACTGCCGTCACAATAGGAGCAACCAAAGCCACTAGATTCACAGATTTAGCTTTTGAGCAACATAATAATGGTTATTATGCTTCTTTGTTATTATTGATTAAAATGTTCCATTGTATGTATCTTCATCATGTATATGATATAAGTCTAGCATGCATAGCCAGTCCCTCCCACTTTATGAATATGTTACGAATATTATGTATGCCTTGTTATGTTGCAGATATTGGTATTGGGGGTGTTAATTGACCACGTAATCAGTGAATGGTAGATACATCTATTACCAATCGTTATTACTTTGTAAGGGTATATAAATTATTATAACATTACGTAACCATTTTTGTTACTATATGAGCAGATAACAAAATAAAGGTATACTTCCACAATTTAAGCCAACTTATATCATTCACAGCTAGCTTCACTACAGGCAATGAAGGAACACATACTGTCACACAATGTACAAATAATCAGAAACATTTTCCAAGATATTCCCATCTATTATATTACTTATATCATATTATTATGGTCTCATGGTTTATATTACAGTTTTGTTATATTATAGTTATTTTATACTGCTATATTGTTTTATTTTGTTTATTATTCGCCCTATATATTCGGCTAGCTATTATAGTCCATTGTATTAATTATCATTACTACAAATTAAATTCATTGGTTTTTTTTAAAAGAGAAAATTAATAATTATGATTTTCATGTCAAAAAAAAAATACAACTTGCTTTCATAATACGTACTAAAATATGTAAGGAAAAAAAATGCCACGTTAAAACAGCTAATCAAAGGAGCCATAATTATAATAAACTAATTAAAGTAAGTGGGTGGAGTTATAACGGATGGTGATGGATCCTCTAGTCGTTATCACTGTCATCACTTAGCTGTTTGGTAGGAGTATGTCGAGGGGAGAGGTTATACGGACTCATTATCTTAGCCTCGGCATCCAATGGAAGACATTCTTTTCTGCATTGCAAAAATTAATTATACATTAGGTACATCAAACAACTGAAATTCACAAGAAAATTAAGAACATGTATGTAAAATTTGTGGTACTGTACAGCCGGAAAAGTTTGCGAGGAATTTAATCGTGCGATTTTGCAAGTGAGAAAAAAATCACACAGATTAAATCTGCAATACAATTTCTTATACAAGGGCTAGTCCAGTCACGCCCCACGTTTCACATTAATTAAATTTCACAATGTTTTGAACTTCCTCGTTTTCGGGCCAATCGCACAACTTTGTTCTCGCAAATATTTCCAGCTATACGGTAACCGAATTATAATGTTGTAATAGTATTAATCTGAATAACTAGTAATTATAATTATCAGAATAGGCAGTATATAAAGGCTTCCATAGTTAGTTTTGCTCAGTTCTGAGTTCACTGATTATTTTTGTAATTATTCTACCCTGTGTTCTTTTTATTAAGTTCTCTTGTGTTATTGTTTGGTTAATTGCTATAATTCTAAAACTATACTGTGTGTTAGTCATTGTATCACCTCAAGGCATCTTTAGTTAGTTAATTGTATTACGATCGTTAGTTATATTATACTTGCGTGCAATAGCAATTCTTAGTAATCATGAGTGGTTGATATTATCATTAAAATATCATCAACACTGAACTCGGAGGTTACAACAAAATTACTTTCATTTTATGCTATAACACACAAGAGTAACAGAAAGAAATACTCAGATACTAGATGCACAGTCCTGGAAAGCGAAAAAACTTCACTTACAGCTCAAACGAAAAGATGGCAAACTACGTGAGTAAGACAAACAGCAATAACGTGTCACAGGCTAATTTTTAAACGAATTTGAAGCTGACAACAGACACTCATATTTTGGAAGAGCTAGTTGCTCTAAGCTGACATATTGTTAATTCACTAACTCACAGATATGACGACTCACATGTTCTTTGCTATCCACCTCGTGGACGAAGTTAATAAATTCGAATGTGTTTATACAATGTTAGCCATGCTTACAAAAGGTTTCGCCATTCAACACAACACTGTTGTACTTTCACAACATAGCAGTTGGCATTATCATTCAAAGTTTATTAAAGAATGATTACAATAAGAAACAAACCAGCAAGCATCACTAGCTAAATAAAGCAGCAACAAAGCGATTACAGTAGACCAACTTCAGTGTATAGTGAATGACCTCCAGCAATACAGTACAATTACAAACATTATTTATATCATTGGCTCCCGTAAATATTAGATGATTGTAATCCTCATACAATGTAACAGATAGAACCCTATATATAGCCTGTATGTTTAAGGGATATCCTTAGGTAAGTATATAAACACATACTCTCTTAGGAATTCCTCTATATCTGTGATGGTTAACTCTGTTCCAATACTTGCTGTAATGTCCAAGTGATTGCCAATTAACTCTCCTTCCCTGTACACTAACAGAGCTGGTAGCCCTTTGTCTTGCTAAAAACAAAACAAGATTACTCCCATTAACTCCAATACATGTAATATTTTGATTAATAAATATGTACATGTAAGTACTGAAGTACCAATCAAATGCAATTTACACACAAAATGTTAGCGTTTCACTTGACATGTACAAAAAATACGGAGTCCATATAAGTGCCCTATGGACTCGCCTGATGTACGACACACATTTAGTAATCAATCACATACACTAAAGTCTGCTAATGCTAACTGTGACCTTACGAAAACTAAGCAAACTTTACGACAAACAGGACTACAGCTTTGATTTTAAAATAAAAATGCTTGTCTTGTCCTTCTTCTCATGTAAGCTATGCATCGACATTGAGGTTCTTTAAACGTTATCAGCAGTAGAAAAATCTTTCAATAGCGTATTTTTTACTCTTATACATGGGGAAATTTACGGAGGTCATAGTTAACGTAAACAGACTATAACTATCAGTGGAAAGATACATACAATTATACAAAATATAAAAACAACTGCTGCTATCACAAAATCAACTAAAAACGTACACAACAAAAAAAACGCTTGCATATTACTACTTGTTGTTGTGTTTTAAATTGATTTGTGATAAGAAGTTCTGTAAATATAATGACTTATACGCTTCACATTGATAAACAATATTAATAATCCCAAAGATACATGCATAACCATTAAAAGATTTTTTTGAACAATTCATAAACTGAGGTTCACAATATTGCGTCAGCAAGATTGTGGGGACAATTTTACCTTTGACACTTGTTTCATATTAGAAGAAACTATAATTATATTCCAATGTCCATGTAAAGCTCCGTGAGTATCATAATTACAGTAAACAGAGTATATAACCAACAAAGAAGGTCACACTACAAGTATAACTTAAATCTATGCTCACAAAAAAAAAAAAAATGAAACAAATAGCCTAGCTTCTGTAAAGCTAATTAATATTGTATTGGAGATACACAGGAATACTTACAAAATCTTTACTCAGACTAAGACACTCTGACTTCACTCTACAAAACTTCACCTGTAAAGCAGAAGCAAAAATTTAAAATGTTTTGCTTTGGAATCCCATTATTACTGTGAACATAGGATACCTCTAACCTTAATCGCATCACAAATGTGACAAACTACCCACCTAAATTGAGCATAGGCCACCCTTGAAACCAGGAATAAGGACAGGCAAATGGGTTTCTACAGTGTCCACAGTTTAGAGATTCCACTAGCTGAAATACTAATAATAATTATAGTATATTCACTCACAGTTGGGTACATTTTTGCAAGTCTTGTAAGTGCCTGATTCACTTTAATACAACTTCCGAAAAACTGAAGTGGGTGAATAATAATGATACACTATGATTATTATACACTATATACTAGGGCCTGAACAAATGTTGGAAAATTCAAACATTCGTTGGAGCATTAGAATGTTCGTTTGGTATTTAACATTCGAAAGATGAAACTAGCAACATTTTTGCTCTAAATTAAGTTTATAAGGGCCATTTGTGGGCCAATAAGCCTGAGAGGAAACGTTGAATATAGCATAAAGTTGCTCTAAAATTAATATTAGCCTTGTTTACAGCTTACATTTACAATTTCTATTGCATGCATTTCAATTTTTGTGTACCTAAAATCAATCAAATATTCGTTTGTGCTTTCCACCAAACATTTGAATGTTGAAAAAGGACATTCGTTCAGGCTCTACTATATACCTTATTTCAGGAAATTTTCGTAGCTATTAAAATTAATTTTAGTAAATTTTACATTAAAGAAACTGAAATTTTACTAACGGGCATTTAACAAAGAATAGATAATTACACACATACGTTACAGTACACTGGGAACTCTTTACACTAGACAGTTGTCACATACATTCGAGTTAAACATAACTTCCATAAAGCACTCTTGTATTATCCATGTGTACAAGAACAGGAAGTATTTTAATTTACACTGCATACATTAAGCAAAAGGCATCCACAAAACAAGTGGCAATTACGTTACTTCCGATTATGAGAGTTTCCAAACTTGTTCTAGTACCGATGATAATTGTGGTGTGTTACGATTACCATTAAACTCATTATGTAAGCTACATGTATACACAAATTTAAAGCAGTAGCTTGAAAATTTCCCAAACAATAAAGTACACACAATCTAATAACATACGTCATCGTAAATATGGATGATAACAAAAGTTTCAGGAGGTGCAGAATCTATTGCACTAGCAAACTTATCCCCTCTTAGCTCAGTTAAGTTGCCATATATCTTTCTATAAACATTAAAAAATGATTTGATTATTATTATAATGCAATGATAATTATTATGTTCATGTTAATTCAATACACCAGTATAGTTCATACTGTACATGTACCGTATGTGTACATGCAGGTATGTACCCATATATCCGTACCTTTTAGATCCAGCCTTTGCTTGTTCCTTCAACTCCTGAAGCCTCCTGGCACGGTATTGATCAAGGAAAGGATCATTCTCTGGAAGTTTTAGTTCAACAGCAATATCTCTCCCTTTGTCTATTTGATCCTCACTCTAAAACAACATGCAAATCATGTATCAATAAAAAAACCAGCTATTGTGATCAATCAATCACTGAAATCAATCACGATTGTTCATAACCTATTAATTATTCAGTTGTACAGTTATCAATAAATCAATCATTAAAGTAGTACTCTTTCATATTCTAATACAATGTACATGTAGAAGAGTTTTCTTGGGCTCAGCTGTGATTCATATCAGTGGTGAAGAAAAACATGTTTATATGTTGGGAAAATTCTTAAATTGGAGAAGAAAGGTGTGGCAAACCGAGCAACAATTTCAATCAATGCTAACTTAAAATCTTAATTTTACTGTATGGTACACACCATGACTAATTAACCACAGACATTCACTGGTTAGGTTAACAGTTTGTTTGGGTCGTTATTAGCACCACACGATCAGTTATAACAAACTGTGTTTTTTAAAACCACTAAAGCATACAGACCCTAGGTGTGAATAAGTTTCGTACATTAACTGTATTTTCACAAATATTTCCACGACTTTGGTACAGTACATAGCAAAAGAAATTTGTATAAAATAGAGATGGTAAATTCACGAATTTTACTTTTGGAACTATCACAAATTATAAGCTTACGACCGCACTTCTAAAAAAGTCAGATATTTATCACTCGTTCCCTACATGTATATCTTCATTATTGCAAAATGTGCATCAAATGGTTGCCTGGTTAATTCAACCACAGTACCCACTGCAGGGGATCTATACCACTACATCACTCATAGAAATACAATGTTACGGTAAATGGGAAATTTTGCCTCCCAAAAAAATCTTATAACACAAAATTTACGCACAAAATTTTTTAGGAAAGTGCATTCATCTACCTCTTCTGTATATGGTGGAATTAAGAATTAGCAACAAAAATTTAGGAAGGACTGACAATTTCTTACGTTTTCTGCCTTATGTTGAAAATTTCCCATTACACTGTACACATGTACATATACGTGTAAGTTACAGCCATGTTTCATTGAATTTATGAACAAGATCGAGCTCCTAATGTGTGGGACCACCATGAGGCTGGAAGCTTGTACAAATAAACCTAATGGTACATGAGGATACCTTGGAAGACCCAAAGTGCATAACCTTGCTTGAAGGGAGACTATTGGATCTACATATGTGGAGAGCTACCAGACAATACTGCCTGCCAACTTTCAATTAGCATTGGATTTCCAGCTTGAAACTAAAAAAGCTAGTATTCATGTTCAAATACTCAAATATACTCAAATATTCAATTCAGATTATTTAAAAAAAAACTACAACTAATTATAGGCAGATTTATAGTAATAAAGCTAGAGAAACATTTTACGGGTAATTTAACATTTAATGCTTATTTAATTATGTTGAAATTGACTGGCTGAGATTGTATTTGTATTGTGAGTCTAGCTCTACTGTACATGAAAGTGTGATTATGAATGCTTGATTGAAAACCACAATATAGACTGTATAAATTGACCTCAATGATAATAAATACATGAAGATAAATAAAAATAATACTGATGAATTTTACAAGTAAAATGTTTGTAAACTATGGTACAATAATACTGTTACAATCATGAGTTTTACCAAATCAATCAGCGATAGGTAGGTGGGCAGAGATGGTGAGTGGGTTAGCGAGGTGGGTAGGGTGTTTCGTGGCTTTTTGTATTCCCAAATAAACAAACACCTACACTGTAAATTATGTCGAATCGATTTTTAACACATTGAGGTGGGAAAGTAAGCATTCATTCAATAAATAATAGTATTAGACAATGCTTAGGAAGTAGAATCATTACCAAATTAGTTACAACGAAGCGAAACACATGATGTATGTGTACATGTCATACCATATAAGTGGTAAATTTAATCTTGTTTTTAATGTAACGAATTAAGGAAACAGTAAAATTCAAAACAAGTTTTATTTTAATTTGTATTAAACTGACTAGCTATACATCCATAAAATAAAAAAAAACATGATAATTAACCTTAAAAAGTTAATAGTTTTGCCTTGTATAATAATATTTCTTGTATAGTTATGATATTCACAATATTCCCATGAACAGCAAATTTAAATCATGTGTGAAGTAAAATGTCTTTCAAGTTTTATAAAAAAAATGCCCACAAAATATAACCTTCGATCTACATGTACATCGTACATGGCATAATTTTCTTCCAAATACTTAATGCTGTACTTTTGGGATATATTTTCTAGAATTTCAAAAGACTGCATTGTTGTAAAGTTACAGGTTTACGATTGTGTGTTATGGTAGGCAATCAATATTTTTTTGAATATTCAATTGAATTAAGGGAAGTCTAACTAAATGTTGGATCATAATCTGTAAACAGTACACATTTAAGGTCAAGGATAAAGTGAAAACTGAATTGAAACCTAAAGAAATGAATAACTAGAAGTGGCCGTGATTATTGCTTTACTATTGACAGACTATAATTACAAGGAGCTACTTGATAAAGCATATACTATTTCACACAACAACAACACAACAGATAACAATACACAACTAGTGCCATACTGAAACATAGCCTTCATTAGCACACAAATATCATCATAAAAACACAATTTCAACAGGGGATAACATTTACACAGCAATGCGATAAGTTTGTTCAGTAAATCTGTTGGTAATGAAGGATGACAGACGATGTTACTCTAACAATAACATGGATCATCGTCTGTTCCATTATTACCACATTCACAGACTGGGCATACATGCAGTACATATCCTATACTGAACAGCATAATAATATTATATATACAGTATACATGTATATGGGTGTATGTATGAACATAAGGTAATATAAACAAACCCTGGGCTTAACAGTGAAGGCCGATTGTTTGATCATTTCCTTCTTCTGCTCATCTTCTAACTGTCTAATGATCTTCTGTTCCTCTAAATGCCTGTGATAATCCATTAAAACTCCCTTTGGTCCAGTCTAATGAATGTATACCAAGAAATACATTACCCAACCATACACAATACACATTACCCTGTTTATATACATGCATACTGTAATACAACTGTGTGTACTACATTAATGTACAATACATTAGGCACAATGTATCTAGTATTATATATATA
>JAYJLX010057087.1:0-10241 GCA_036873525.1 Chalinula nematifera | reverse complement strand
GGAACTCCTGATGTGTTCATTTGTACCAGATACTGTTGAGGGATGGCAGTTATATCAGATGGAGGAATAATCATACAGGACTCCAGTTGGGCATCAGAAACTATATTATGAAAGTAACAATACCTCAAAATAAATTTATAGTTAACAATGAATAACATACTATGTGGGAATAAATTTCCAAATGCATCATCCTGATACAGTCTAATACTGATACACAGTCCTTCAATACAACAAGCGTAGATTCCTTGAGATTGGCCCCAAATGTTCATGTCATCCTTCCCAAAGCTTGTTTGTAATGTTACTAGTCCAGGTTCATTGTAACAATCAACTTGATTAACCCCACTGTCATCACTATCACAGTTCAGTACAGTACCAGTATCATTGTGAGTCCATGTTCCATTAGTAGCTACACTGTCTTTCTTACTGCAAGTAATCCTTTCACTATATTTATCAGTGTGTTGTTCATTAAATAGAGTATAGCTAGCCAGACATTGAGTCAATGGGTTAACTTCTTGATAAATGTAATCAGATGAATGGTATATTGAGATATCTATAAGGAATAACAAGTTTAATAAAAGGTTTAACTAACACCTAAAGGTAACCTGAATCATAGTAACACTGAGTGTTTACAACATTACTCACAACAGCAAATACCAAAAGATGAAGACACTTCATGATGGTCGATGATGGTGAGTTGTGTATTGTTTAAAAGATTATAATTAGACTATGGGTGTTTGATGGGCGTGGTTGAAAAAGCGAGGTGTGGCTGAAATATAATATTAAAGCAGCATTTATGCTCGACATTGCTGTAGCGAAACAAGGTGTTGAATCAGAAAATGAACTGCTTTCTAGATGTTAAACTGTTTGCATATAATTGATTATTTTTGGCAGATATTGTTTAGAAAAAATCAAATTGATAATGTCTTTATTCATACTTTTGAGTTTTTCTATCACTATTCTCTGTAGTAGAGTATCTGATTCTACCATTACATCATGTACCAGTCCTATTAATATATTCCAATCAGGACAGGTAACACTATATGGACCATGTCCCTCTGATATAGTGGTAATCCCTGATGGAGCTGTGGGGGAGTTCAGATGTGACTACAAGAGTGTGCAGTCTGTGACAGCCATACTGATATGGAACGTGAGCCTATTTGATAGCCCAATCATCCAATTCAGAGCAATAGACAAATCAGTAACTGTTATATACAGCTTCAATACTGAGGATCTATCTGGGTACTCACTCCTCAAGATTAATACCAGTAAAGTATACGATCTCAATAATGGAGCAATGGCTGATGGACCAATCATGGTTCAGTGTGGGACATGTACAGTGATGGATAATTTCAACAGCTGTCTCAACAAAGAAACGGGTAATAAAAACTTTGCAAACAGTTCACAACTAGTTACGTTTGGTAAGCTCATAATAAAATACAAGCAACTTTACAATATGAATTATACTCTTTTTTTATAGAATCACCTCTTTATTTCTCTCTCGCTCTCTCTCACTCTCTCTCTCTCTCTTTGGCACTATAGGTTCTCCTTGTTGTCTTGGCCACTTCCACACAGGGCTATCAATGACCCTCTATTGGTCTGCCCCTAACAACACTGGATCACTACTGTCATTAAACTATATTTATGAAGTCGTCCTTGAAGGCACTACACCTGAGGACATTATTAGTTTTACCACTACTGACACCTATATTGAGTTAGCGCTGAATGACAGTAGTCCACTACCACACAGTATACTATGCTACGGATACTCATGGAGTGTGACCGCATCACTGGAGGGGAAACAGAGCTCAACTGTTTACGGTGGAGATGGAATCATAAAACAAGCAATAGCACGTAAGCGGCATATTGATGTTTAGCATTTGTGCTAATTAGCTTTTTCATTATTTCACTTGATACAGCTCCCATTGTGAACATTCTTTCAATGGAGCCACTTACTGCTGTATATTGTAACAACTCGTTGAGCATTAGAGTTGATGTTTCAGTGAGCTACATATCCTTTAATTACCTTTTCTTATCTCATTATTAATGCATCAGCCAATATGCTAAGTGTATAATACTATACAGACTCTTTATTGTGTTTGACATAATAATCCAGCTAGGGTTGAGCTTTTTTTAACACAATAATATACGAAGTGTATGCATGCTTTAATTGTTATTTGTTAATGTACTGATGGTTTTCCAGGTGATTTCCCTCCAACCCCTGGACCTGATCGACTATACAGTAACAATAGACTCCCATCACGTCGATCCTATTATGGTAGTCGATCCTGAGGCAGTCACTGTTGTTCCATCGATCATCAAAGTGGTCGATGACGATATCCTTATTTTAGAGGCCGTCTTTATAGACTATCAGTAT
This sequence comes from Chalinula nematifera, assembly GCA_036873525.1. Classification (NCBI taxonomy): domain Eukaryota; kingdom Metazoa; phylum Porifera; class Demospongiae; order Haplosclerida; family Chalinidae; genus Chalinula; species Chalinula nematifera. The sequence continues at coordinate 7,867 of JAYJLX010057087.1, read as the reverse complement.
CTACCAGTAATGGATTCCCCTCTCGACTTGACTGTTATAGTAGATGTGAGCAATACATGTGGACGTGACTCAGACATAATTGATAGCCGTAAGTTGAGAGGTTTCATACTTTATCAACTGTTCTTTCATAATGATCGTTTAACAGTGTTTGATGTGATGGACTGTCATTCATCACCCTCGCAATCAAATAGCATTACTAGTAGTACAACTAGTACCCAAACCAGTGGATACAGTACAATTAGTATTGTTAGTAGTAAGAGTAGTACAATAGGACAGACTATCATTACATCCAATGGTATTTCAATGGATCAGGAGCTACAGAGCAGATCTTCTGATATTCAAAACAGAGGAGGAGGTACTTCTTACACTATAGCGCCAACAGGTCAGTGCTGGGAGCTACTTGAGTATATGAGAGATAACAATATTCATAAACTAGGTCTCATTATCTGTGTTAATGCTGTGTGTATTCTACTGTATAGGTACTATTAAACCTGATGAAAGGAGTCGCGATACTCGATCGATGCTAATTATAATAATCCTGTCCTGTGTATTAGCTGTGATGATACTGGGCTGCATTATTATAGTCTTAGTGTTTGTTATAAAACGGACGGTCACATCAAGTATGTTTCCTCAGTTATAATGAGATAGACAATTATCCTTATCAACTTGTTTACTATTATAGAGAGTAAAAGATCTGATGCATATACGTAAGCCTTGTTGTACTATAGTCCCTATATTAGTATACATGCCTATCATCCATTTATTAATACACAGTATTAGGCGGGGATCTACTCCATGCTCTGGAAGGTCAGACAGTATTACCATGAGACAGGTATATCACGATAATGATTCACTTTTTAAAGAACACTGGAGATGCACAATGATAGTAAAACTAAGTATGAGTAATGAATCGTGTCTCTCATCTCTTTGTCAGATTGACAGTAGCAACAATCTCCCTGTACCTTCAGAATATGCCATACCGATTACCTTCACTGATGGTATTTCCAGTAATGATACGGCAACCACTAGTACTTGTCTGTCTCCTCGTATTGCAGCTAACAGTTTGAACATGGCTTCGTTAAAATGTACCACTCCTGTTCATGGAAACAAGGAACAAGATGTGAGAACCATTGAAGTGTAATTAATATGACTTTGGCACGATCGACCATCATATAATCGATCATATAATATCTATGATTCTATGGATAAAGGTTGATCTTGTGTAATGTTATATGAAAAGCACCAACATTTTATGCATGTGTCAGGTCAGGGCTTACATTGAAGTGTTAGTATTATCATAAAATGGTCCTGCTATTTAGAAACTTGTATGACTTAGTTTAATATAATGCATATTGACCATCCTATATATAATATTTTACTAGAGATTGCATTACACTGAATCCAATTTGCCAGTGAAGTCGATAAGGTCATGTCCAGAGCTGCCCCTCCCCTCTCTACCCTCCTCCCCATCAGTATTGGATACGGATTCCATCACTGTGAACAATAATGGAGACATTATTAAATATGATGAAATAAATAACAAGGTATAGAGTAGATGTACTATACTGTGTTCTGTCAGTGCAACCTTGATATACAATCTATATGCTATTACTATTATAGCCTCAATATTGGCGGTTACAATATGTTTGTCAGATTTTGGCAGTCATAATTAATTATAATATTATTACATGTGCTAAAAATTAATAATGGACATGTACTATAAGCACATGCATTTTAGAGCACATGATGTTAACGGAAATATTTGTACATGACAAATATTTTGTTTTTGTGTTTGCATTATTATATCTTGTGTTATATTTTAGAATGGTGTGAATGACGACAGGATGGACCTACTGCCTGATACATCAGCTTCAGAGGGAATCGTTAATGTAATTTATGAGAAAGTTAATTAACCCAATTAATAAAACTGCTGTTATATCATTTCAAGATGTTTTTACGAATATTTTTTTTTTTGTTGTGCAAAATTATTAAGTGCATGATGGGTGGGGCTGAATTGACCATACCTGTAGTGTGTACAAACAAACATCTTCCTTATAAAGCTAGATTAGTCTCATGGCCATGGTGTATGCTGACCCATCCTCAGTATACTGGACTACATAGTTCAGTGTACATGTACTGAAGATTGACGAGTAACTATCAGCAGTGTTAGTTTACGTTGTATCAATAAATATTTTAACTACTGAGGTTCCAGTGTTAAATATGAAGCTGTATAAAGGTTCCCCACATGCAACTACAAGACACATCAGCAGCAGGAAATAAAGAGCTAAATAGACAATTAGACACAGTATTGGCTAATACATGTAGTTTTGGTGGAAAAAAATTATTATGTAACACAATAACATTAAAAAGAAGTGCTTATGTATACAAAATAAAAAAAGTGATACGCCATTTGTTAATTCTTAATTCTCTCTTTGCACAGTGGTTTAGCTCTTATTGATCAGTTGATTACTATCTGACTGCATTATATAGATTAGTAAGCACGCTGTCTTTCTTATTGGATGAAGGTGAAGTGGTATACCGTGATCGTTGAGTATCGGGTGATATCATCTCAACATACTGCTCGTTAGAGTCCTGTGGCTCACAGCTAAACTGAGGTATGGTCTGCTTTTCAATTGTTAAAGGGATGTCATACTTAACACCTGGACTGTCCAGACTCAGTTCAGCATTAGTGGTGGGTTGGGTTTCATTATGATCCAGTGAGTGTAACCCTATCTCTGAATAGACAGTCTCATCTATTCTACCCCCTTTATTATCATCCACACTTCCCTCATATATCGGGTTATTAGCAATTAATTTAGGGACCGTATGCTGTGAGGTCTTCCTGCTGGTTTTCTTCTTCCTATTATTGGCAACAGCATTCATTGACTTCTCTTGAAGAGATGGAAATTCTATGAAATATCAGAAACACATGCAAATAAGGTATGCTTATATAAAATATAAAATGTACATCTACTTGTACATGTACATGTGCATGCATGTATAAGTTTATAATTATATGTTCATTAATTTTAGTCAACATAACGAAGACTCTTGTTGTTCATGACCATTAATTTGCCAAAAATGTGTACTGCTTCAGTTGTTATTATGTTTCACCTGCTATTCTTTTTCTTCTAATTAATGCCCTCATGTGTACCATATACCCTATCAGTAGCATTACTATCAGTATCATCACAATAAACATCACTCCAACGATTACTGACACTGCAATCAATAAACCTGTGTTTGTAAATAGACAGAGGAAAGATAGAGGAAAGCCAAATATTGAATGAATGAATGAATGAACTATAATACAGCATGAGCTATATTTCTACTTCTACTTATAGTTATATGCCCTCCTTACTGTTAGTCTGTTCTACTGTTGCTAAGATTGCACAACTATTGGATACACTGGTGGCAGTGAGGGTGGAATCAGGGACGGTGATGGTTGTGGTGCTTGGTACAGATGCAGTGAGGGTGGAACCAAGGAAGGTGATGGTTGTGGTACTTGGTACAGTGAGGGTGGAACCAGGGGAGGTGATGGTTGAGGTACTTGGTACACCGGGTGCAGTGAGGGTGGAATCAAGGAAGGTGATGGTTATGGTGCTTGATATGGGTATGGTACTGTCTGTTGTTGTGGGGGTGGGGCTGGTAGTGGTAATTCCAGCTGTTATGAGGGTGGGACTGGTAATGGTGCTTTCAGCTGTTATAAGGGTGGGGCTGGTACTTTCTGTTGCTGTTGTAGTTGAGAAATCTACATCTGAAAAGGGAACAATTAACAATGGGATACATATTATTAATTTTGTGAAACACTAATGTACAGTGCATACAGTTGTACGGTTGGTTTGCAACGGATCGAAGCATGCATGGTATGTCCAGGTAATGCTACAGCACCCAAACAATGGAATAGGTTAAACATTAGGAAAAGTGGTTTTTATCGGTCACAACCAAAATTAAAAACTCATAAAATAAAAGTATATGTAGTGAATACCACATTATGAAGTCAGTGAGTACATGGTTGACTGACTGTCGTGGCTGATTGAAATCTTTGTTAATAAAGGGAAAAAGACTGAATAACTTACCACAACTATCCATAACACATGCACATGTGACTGATAATAATACAGAGTATAGTAGTCATAGACATAGATATAAAGGGATTGCGATGAGTTATGAATTCATTAACAGGTTATGAATATCATAAATGCGCCGCCATCTTGAGTGGCAAGAATGTACAGAGTAAGTAGGCAAGAAAACGATGTCTTTTTCATTATGAAACCAGATTCACAAAATAAAAGTTAAGTGCATACTTGTAGTGAAATTCTACTTATCATACCGTGATTTGGTGTTTGTTTGCTCACCTGTTATCGAGAAACTTTGAAAAAACATGGAATTTGCCTACTTACTCTTCTGTGCATTCTTGCCACTTCAGATGGCGGTGTTTTAATGATATTCATAACCCATCGCAATCTAGAGTTGTATAGTACAATTACTACATATACATGTAGTACATATGCTACGTATCTATAGCTTATGTATGTACATGTGTGTATTTGTGATGAATTCAGTGGCGTTGATTGAAGGCTTTGATAATGCAATGAAAACAGGAAAAAAATAGCAAAAACAATTGCAAAATTTTATGAAATCATAGCTTCCCCCCCCCCCTCCCTAGATATTATATTGCTATAAATTTTTTGAGAAATCAACTTCATATGATAACCTTCAAAACAAACCCATAAACTCCTAAGGCCCATAAAACTTAGTTACAAATTGCAATACGGCTGTACCATATAGTATACGTACTATATCAATTTACTACTTTACACCAACACTTCCTCACTGAATGTCTTATTGAGAGTATGTGTGAATCCAGTAGTGTCCTCCCAGTACTTCACTAGTATTATATAGGTTTGGTTGTCATTGATAAGGTTATCTATGTCCACATCACTGTCTGTGGTCGGTCCCACCGTCACTGATTGATGACTGTCCAGTGAGCTGGTTACAGTGAAGTTGAACAGTATGGTTTGCGCCAATGGACAGTGTTTGGGAGTCTGAAATAATCATACACATACACATTATTAGCAAGAGTATTATACTGTACCTTGGTGTGTATTTCTAATTTCAAATCACCAGATGATTTCTGAAGCACTTCAACCGTTAAATCATCATCTTGCAATGGATTGATAACTAGTTTATAAGAACATAAAAAACCAGCAAAAAAAAAATTAATCATTATTCCACTCAGTGTTCTATATATACTATAATATAACATACATGTACATCGGTATAATGTTTAAATATAATATAATACAGGTAACACATGTATAGAGCATGGCTGATGGTCTATCAGTATATCTTGTACAAGCATTGACACTATGCATGCAGTAGTGCGGTACTTACATGTATAATGTATACATATTGCATATACTTACTTGTTGGGAATCCCAGTCTAAGTATTGAACTTCGTGTGCTACCAATATCAGTGAAGGCAGTCACAAATACATCATATTCTCCACAACCATCACCATCACCACTGCTGTAGTCCCACCATCTCTCCAGCTGCCATGACTGATCCATTTGACCGGTATGATCAGTCCACTGGATACTGGTCCTGTTACTGATAGTAATGGTATAGTTCCTGACAGGATGTGACCACGGCTTGGACCAGTAGAGGGATATTAGAGAGATATTGATATAGGTGATCTGTATATTCCTCCAGCCATTAACCCAACCAAGCTCCTCTACAACATTAATGAATATAATTATACATTTAGTATGCAAGTACGATAGTAAAATATATACAATGATAGAATATACACATGTACATTTAGAATATACAATTCGAATAAAATTAATGGATATAAAAAAATTAGCAAAATATACAATATATAATTATATACTGTTAAGTATAGTAGTACATTACCTGATGGAATTATCAAGTATCCATACTCAGTGCATTTATCAGATGCTGAATTGTGATTGAAAGTACACTGTAACTTGGTGTAGTTGTTGGACAATGTGGCTGGTACTGTCATTGTGAATGTACAGTTGGTTCCCTCACAATCTCCAGTAATATTAATCCCAGTTTCATCGTAATCATAAAGTGGCATAAATTCATAGTTAATATCATGGGACTTATCACCACGAGTAATGGTTACATGTGACTGATCACTGTTGGTGGCTTCACCCTGACAAGTAAAGATGGCTGTACTATTCTCAAGGGCCACCACTGATTCCAACTGCTGAAAAATGTAGTCTGTTATAATGATAATTCAAAAGAATAGCAATTTGAAAAAAATACAATGATTCTATTGCACTATTAATCTACATTGTACATGACATTGTATCTTTCTATAGGCATTCTATACAGTACATCATATACCATTTATGCATTACGAACGCTATCATTACTATGTAGTATTGTATATGAATATGATCAGTACTTCCTTATACACATAGTTTACTATATACTCGATATATATGTACAGTTCATGAGTCACCTTTATGGTCATCAGGATTGCATACCGGATAAACAGCACCAAACCATACCATTACTAGCACCATCAGAGGAAATGATAATCTTCCAGTCATACTATATAATATCACTTACAATCACATACATACATACAGTGTTTGATCATTGTGTGCACCGTAAATGGAAACTACATATTAAAAACGGACTCATTTTATAATAAACTTCTCAAAACTCCACCTATATGTGTTAAAACAACCATGTAGTTTTAATTGCTTTGAATAAAAACAATGGAGCTCAGTACAGTAATCAATAACGGTATACTCGGTATACCGTATACTCGGTATAGGATGGCTTAATTTGTGTGATACAATAATACTAACCCTAATTACCCTTACCACGCACAAAGGCGTTAATCTTGCATATACCCTCCCACTGACTCCAAAGGAAGGGTTTGGTCCACTGCCTGTACAGAGTTTAATTGTTCAGAATCTCTAGATAAGTGGTTAACCTCAAGAATTTACTCTTGTTGTTTTAAAACAACAAGGGCTAGTTCTAGCGGTCAACTAGCCACTAGGACGGTCTAATTGGAGGCTATACACGAGACTAGCAAAGCGTGGGAGGGTATAGTCTAATCTATTCAGGCCCGTAGCCAGGGGGTGTATGGTTCGGGGGGAGCTGGGGGGGGGGGGGGAATTGAAATAAAGAACCCCCCCTTTTTCTCAAAAATATATAGCTACCAGTTATTGTCTCAATTTGTTTGACACTGCCCACTTTCCGATAAGTTCTGGCACAAAATTCCATATCAGAGCCCCTTTTCATGTCTGGCTAATCAAATGTTTCTTTAGTACCAAACTCTTTTTGAGCAGCCTGGAAGCCGACCGTTATCATGCAAGCTGTTTCTTGTCAGGATCTGGAGAGTTCGCGAGTTATTCAGTGAAAAATATACGAAAGTTTGGTAATCTTTTCACTGCTATAGTTGGCTAGCTTTGGATGTCAAAAGTGCATGAGCACACAAATGATTTTGTCCTTTAGCGGCATAATTATAATCTTTTTTTTATCTTGGTGTCAGAAATAAATTAGCATATACCTTTTATTGCTTCGAAAGTCCAGCTTGTTTATCTGCTCTGTTTGAAACTTCTGCTCCATTATTTAATGAGCTCCGCCCATTATTATAACTATTATAGGGCTTGGCAAAATTTAAACCACATCTGAACCATAGATATTGTCTGAACCCTTTTTCTGATTGTATGTTTAGCTGTTACCATGGTTATCAGTAAATTAAAAGTGCATGCTCTAGTGCTACAGTAGGGGTAGCAGCTCACAGGTATATTAAGTCCTGGATAAGTTGAGACAGCTGCTAAAACTTGTTATCAGTAGTTGACAATGGTGCTCAGT
>JAYJLX010057076.1:0-10241 GCA_036873525.1 Chalinula nematifera | reverse complement strand
GGTGCAACTCTTGCCATTGATGGACAACCAGGAAAAACACAATATGGACCGGGCACTTACGATCTGAGCAAAGTTCCAGGGCTCAATGATACCATACTATCAATGGAAATCGTTGGAGTGTAAGATGCATTTGAGCAGGCTAAAGCCATCGATCTTATAAACTGAACTTAGTTTTTTTTTTCATATAGTATTTTATATAGACTAGCTATATTACTATACTAATTTAGTACATAGTGAATTTCATTCTAGATTAGCTATATATTATACTGTAGTATTCATTGCAAAATTTTTTGCCAGCTGCTTATATTTTTGTCAGTAGAAGATCTATAGTGAATTCAAGTAGTCAAATGCGGCAATGGTAAACTGCACGAGTATGATGCATGCAGCATGCGTAAATATACCTCCAGGCCCTTTATGTGCATGAAAGATGAAACAAAGCAATCATGCATGTCCCATCATGCATAAGTCATTAATAGCTACATGTAGTAGTTAAAGCACGGTAGCAGTGCTTGTATGTGCAATACAGCACGAGAGGCATGGTCGAGAAAGCCATATAGCACGAGGCAATCTGGGGAGAAATTGACCGACAAATCTGGGGAATTTTCAGAAATTTATAGTTTTAATGATAATTATTCATAATGATTTATAATGATATTCATAATGATTTATAATGATATTCATTATAGAAATGAAAAACATGGGAGAAAAAATGCTGAACATTGTTGAAAATTTGGATAAAAATAATTATGCTAAATTTTTAATTTGTTAATTAACTAAATTTAATATTTAATGAATTAACTATCAATTAACTGTTATTAATTGATCATGAATTCTTAATTTTTATTGAATTTTCATTAACATTTGGGGTAAAACTGGGGGAAAAGTTGTTAAAATTCAGGAAAATCTAGGTGAAACAGGACCCAGAATCTAGGGAAATCTAGGGGGTAATTTTCAAACATTTGGGGAAATATCCTCAAATAGGGTTAGAGACACTTCAAGCACGTGCTCACCGTGCTTTAAATTATTTATGGTATATTGTGTGGGGCGAATCAAAGACGGTTACTGTTGCTGAGTGCTTCTGTAAGTCCGCTATGTGAGTGTTTTATGTGAGCGTCTGTGTCTAGATCTTTGAATTTGGTGAGTGTTTGTGTGCCTAGCATTAGGATTCAAATTTTTTTTGAGCTTTTGTTCGTTTTAGCTTTCAAGTTGTGTGAGCGCTTTCGTTTCTGCGAGCCGTTTGTGTGTGTTTATGTGATGAACAATCGCTTAACCACAAGGTGTTCTGTATCAACCACAAAGTGTTCTGTATCAATATGACCGACCACGGAACTGCTCCATACAATAAGTGTTCTGTATGGCCAGTACAGCACAGCTGGAGTCTTTGATCCGCCCACTCATAATACTTTAAGTATAATATACAATTGATTTACACATTTTGAGGAAACAGATATACATACAAAACTTCAATAAAGTTATCAATAATATAATAAACTAATAAGAAAAAAAATTGGGTTTAAAATCCATCATTTAAAGAGCACATATGAATTACACACTAACACACGTGGGAATAACAAGTTTATCACTTGGCTGGTACAATATCAGATGAGTTATTCACTATATACAGTAACGCCTTGTGTTTTATGAGAGGGGACAAAATGAAAAAAGGAAGGAGAAAGAGCGTTACAAACAATGGCCGATAGCACAGATATAATACCGTATAACGCCAAATTTCGGTTAGGCTAAAATTTCGTGAAGTGAGGGTAGTACAAACACTGGTACAACTACATGCCATGCATGTACCAGTACCCACTGGTACTATACATATCCACAGGTCAACCCAGCATTGGTACAAACGCAAGTATAACTATAATGTACCTATACTACATGTGTACCTGGGTCATCAATTGACTGATAGTTTTCAAGCAGAAAGTTACAACAGTTAACCAAAAGTTTCTTAGCACTGCATCGGTGAGACCCAAACAACATTGGCAAGACAACCTGAGAAATTACAAGAATTCAGTATTTATTCAATAACAGCTATGTTTAAGAAGTTACATTAAGTATAGTATTACCATGCATAGAAGGTATGGTGTAATAGAAGTTATAATGCATGAATGAGGTAACACACAAACCTCCTCATCAATCTTCTTTGATAATACTCCCTCACACTGGAGTCGGCTGAGGGGCTCCAGAAGGTACTCATCAACTGCAGTCAATAACTATTAGGGAAGGGGGAGGGAGAGAGTAAGGGGTAGAATAGTCAGATAAGCAGTCACTAAACGAAATTCATTATGAGGACTGCATGTGTGTGTGAGTGTATTCTTAAATGCCTATATATTGCCAACGAATCTCTAGACCCTTATAATCTAAGGGAAGGCCATGTTTACCTTCCCATGGAGAAAAAAAATTGTGGCACATTAAATGTAGTGATTATGATAAAAAATAAATGACGTAAAATAAAACAAAGGAAAGGAGCCCTGCCCTTGAGAAGCAGGAATGGGTTTGAAAGCTTTATTAAAACGGTACCAACTCCCACCACTACACACATACACACACACACGCACATAGCTATCACATGTATTTAAAAAGTTATACGATTAGTAACCAAATCTTTTATAATTACAAAAATGTTAATTTTGTTACTAATAATGGTTTTTTTTAAATCAGAAAGGAGGCATGATGGCAGAAGGGAGGCATGATGTTTCACAATTTCTCAGGCAGCCATTTTTCAAGCTTGAAGCAAAAATTGAAAGCCAAAATTAAAAATGGCATTTTAGGGGAGGGGCAATTATTTTTAAACGAATTAGTCTTTTTCGTGTTTTTTTTTTGTTAATATTATGTTCAAACCGTATGCAACTTTAAAAGGTATACATGCTTTTTACTAAAATTAAGCTGTGTGTGTATGAGTGTGTGTATGTGTGTGTGCATGTGCGTTGTGCGTACCTCAATCCAGCTGTTCAAGTCCTCATGAGGGAAGTTGCTCTCCCCTGTATATAGATACTGGAGTAGAAGTTTGATAGTCTTAGAGTTTATATTAGGGAGGGTCACCTACATGTATTGAATGGGAGAGAAATGAATTATATACTTTAAGTATGATTTTATAATGTATAATGTACAGTATACACGTATATTGTACACAGATCGAGAGTAAAAGATATACCATACGTGTATAATGTTTTCCCCCCAGTCAAAGCTGTGTGTGTATTAATACATACTTTGTTTCCTTCTGTTCTGTCCCCAGCCCAATGCTCTGATTCAAACATGGAACGAAACACGGGACTCTGTCCACACAAAACGAGTCTGTGGATGTGAAACTCCTCCCCTTTGTTAGAAACCAACTTTCCATCACTATAGTGACACAACAAATACATGTATATTAATTGGAACATACTATATCTACAACTACCTTAATGATGGGTTATTAATATATGCTGACAGACTGAAAGGAAGCTCTATGGAAGGAAATAATACATAATTATGCAAGACAAGAAAGTTACAAAAATTTACATGACAAGATTACTAATACATTATATATCCTCAAGGGGCATAATGGTTTTACCTTGAGTGCCATCATTTGTAGCGGATTCTTTGATTTAGAGTTGACTATCAATGGGTCTGCCCCTAGTTTAATTAAACATGCCATAGTTGGCCAGTCCTATCTCCTTACAGCAATATGAAGGGCACTAGTTGGAAAAAAAAAACAATACATTATTAGCTTTCAGTGCTGTTCATTTAATGCCCACTATTCTATTTAATGCCAATTCACTAATTTATTTAATGCCCACTTTTGTTTATACATGTATACCTGTTCCCAGCATCAGTGCTTTGGCAGTTGACTGGAATCTCACACTTGGTAACCACATGCTCTAGAAACTCCTGGTTTCCCTAACATACCAAGCGGAATAAATGTATGACATGTATTGACGAAATGTACATGTACAGACAATAACAGGGTTGATCATAGTAGCATGCACATATGCACAGTATATACAATGTAACATGAAGCACAAACTATGTATGAAATTAAATCACTTTTAATAAACACTCGTGGAGCCAATCAAACTGATGTATTTTTTTTGTTTCCTCTGATAAAAACTTGCTAAGTAGCAACACTGAATCAATCACCTACAATACATAAACAAACTACCACAATATATAACAAGACAATGACGCTATTTACCTTGAGTTTACAAGAAGACAACGCCATTTGATGAGTTTTACTTCAGCTCTACTAAACAATTCCTCCGTTAACTTATCTGCTGCCGTCAATAGTTCCTCTTCGCTTAGTTCCTCCCTGTTTATAGCCTGTACAATCTCGTCCACTACAGTACTCTCTTCCTGAACAACTGCAGGTGACTGGAATATAGGAACAGATGGATTGAAATATCGCTTTAACACATGAACATGTGCAGTATGTAATGGACATTTATTCTCTATAAATGTATTTAGTACATCTCCTACATACATTAATCGTACAATGTATATATAAATACTTACTCATTTAGTATAAGATGGCTTCAAAGTAAAGGATTCTTCACTGTCCCATTCACCTCTAAAAATATTAAACAATACACAAGTCAAACACCTGGTATACACTTCCTTCCTCATAAGGTAAGCTTCTATTCACAAAAACACATGCAGTCCCTTATAAGGAAGTGCACGAGTCTTCAGTGCATGTTGTGCATTAATGGAGATTACTTCTTTTCTAAAACTGCCAACTGTCTCTTGTAGTCATCGTCCAATTCATTCCCCTTCAACATGGCTTCCTGTAATACACATCTGAACTATGGCTATATAGATATGATAATATGCTATCTGGTGTTATCACTCACGGAATATTTCGGATGTTGCTGTACATCTAGATGGATTTGCAGAGTGTCGACATTTGACAGCACATTCTATAATTAATTGTAAAACATAAGGGGACACCCTATAATTATAATAATAATGAATAGAGGAACGGGGGACACCCTATAATTATAATAGTTAACAATTATTAGCCCCCCCCTATACATGAACATGCATGTATATACTTGAGTAGTCTGATGGAGTTCTGTAATCTAAAATTGAGATCAAACTTGCTATCTGAAGGATCACTGATTATTGCATGGGATTGAAGTGCTTTATTGTTGAGCATTGCGGTTTCGTTCTTCAATTACCCGCATTCCTGTAGTTCAAAGGTCGATCATCAGTTAAGCATGGACAATTGACCTTTGCACTACAGGAATGTGGGTAATTGAAGAACGAAACCGCAACGCTCAGTAGACCAGACCCTTTCCCTTTAGGTTGGGTCTGGCTACGAGAGACTAGGGCCTAGGCCATCAACTCATGCAGTTACAGATATTTATAACACTGAATAATGTAGTATTGCTACTCAAGTACAGTGTTCCTATATAGTCTAGCTATAGCTATAGCAAACGGGTAAACCAACTATACAGTAAATATTATAATTCACTTTTGTAGAATCCTATATGCTTACCTCAAGCTGTCCAGATCTTCCTTAAGTCCACAATGGCCAGTGTTGGCGATGTAAAATGCTTCCGTGCTTTGAAACCCTCAATTAATGAAGCAAGGTAGAAAACTCCTGGATGTCTGGATGTACTATTCGCCATACAAGGAAGAAGGAAGTGAAGGATCGAACTTGAACTGAAGGGGCGTGTCAATTCTGCATGCTGCATGCATGTTATGATGTTATAAATAACTTAAGTCACCCAGTTATTTTTACTGACTATAGTGTCATGATAATCATCTGCTTGCATATCATGCTTATAGATGAAGAAGCTCAAACAATGTATCTTAAAGTAACTTCTGCATGTCAATCACTGCTCATCAGTTTCTTTCTAATAGGGGTCCGTTCCCCTCACTCATATAGTTCTTGTCCTTCTCTCTTCGTACTCAGTCAATATACCTTGCAAATCATCAACCACTGCACTGACTAGCCTATTGTCACAAAATCAGCTGCATGGCTGGAACATACTGTTTCATAATTATACTGAAACAGCCTGGGAAATTAAACTGCATATGGTCAGCATGCCGCATGTCGCCAGTGCAACTGTACTTACCCTATACTTATAAAAAAGTCTTCAGTGGATTTATTAATTTTTGCATTCGGCACAGGTTGCAAGTATAGTGTTCCGGCTTCATTTTTTTGGAACTTGACATGCTAATTGTATACAGCACAATGTTCAGTCATAGCACCGGCACTATCAATCTGTCATTAACCGGCTCAGAATCGACACTATACTGAACGAATGTGAATTGTGGCCCGTAATTTGCAGCCATACCAGCTCTGCATGACTATACTGAGTGCTTGCATCAGGCTCTTCAGGTACGTTCACTATAGCTGTCTAGGTACCCAATTCTGTCACTATAATACTGCATTAACAATACAAACGTCAACACTATACCATTACTCATGCATCAGTATAATAAACTTATGCAGACAGTCAAGAGTGACAGTTCATGCATGCATGACCTTATTTATTCCGGCACTGGTGCATGTGTCGGGCCATGATATGCACATATGATGCATTCAGATTCAGTCATGATTTTGATTAAACGTGCATATGGGAGAAATAAGGAAAACGCATCATTAACACATTTCAATGCGATGATCATTAATGGCCATGCATATTGTGGAAAAATGAAATTGCATGTTACTGAGTATGGAGCTGGGAAGACTGGGAGCAGCTTTGATTGAACGTATATGCATGCATGGGAGAAATAACGCATCATTAACACATTTCGATGATAACCGTGGCCAATCGTTAAGCAAGACGCGGGGAGAGCTCATGATTCTGTCCTATATATAGGACAAAAATTTACGGGGGACACATGACAGAACCTCTCTATTGTGGCTGCACCATTCCGGCGAGTCTTGTTCCCCTTGAGTATATGGGTCATGCAAACCTATACAGATGGCCACGACAAATTTACACACTAATGCTCCCAAACGGTAGTTCAATGGAATCCGCAATGTAGTTTGTGAATGACGCCCTTAATTTCCTAGTGGGAAGCCCTATTCAAGGGGTATTGTGTTTGTTGTAGCCTTGTGGTATAGTTAAATCCTTCTTTGTAAATGGTACCATTTTAACAGAATCTCTTCATCAAAAGGATATTGTACTAACACTGTATTTCCTGTTTCTTTATAAATGTCCATGCATTGCATCACTGGTAATACTGATAGATCTACTCCATTCAAAGGCTATTTAAATTGATTTCCGCTATGGTTCTTTTGTTCATTGTTTTGTTTCAATTGACAGACTATGAGGTCAAGTAATATATGTATTGCTCCCTCCCTCCTCGCTCCTCCGATCCCCCCTACCCCTCCTCTCCTCCCTTCCTATTAATTTATTTAAACTAATATATTTCTGAATTAGTAATTTATTTTTATAAACATGCATGAGAACTACACTATAGCTGGTGGCGTACTACTTGCACTTAGTATATATATATAGGTGCTGGTGCACCACTCAGTTATAGCACTTTCAATTGCAACAGCTGCATGCACCAAATTTAAGAATATTAAGTGCACATAGTATAAGGTACATTACAGAAATAAGTGTATACCACCAGTTTTTGGTGTTGGACTTATACACTCTATAGTTTTAACAGTATATACACCGAGTATATCACTATGCTCCCCCGGCCCCCCCCCCCCTCCCCCTCCCCCGGGAGTGGTATACATCAGAATATTTCTACGATATACCATGGCAGTACATAAAATTAATGTTAATACATGCATGGAATTGCTTCACGTGCACCATGCACCATAACTAGTCTAGCTGCATGGTAAATGCATATGGCTTAACCGGCCTAACTGAATTGAGTTATATCATGTGATCTATGCAATTTTGCATGAGAAACCCTGATGCATGGAGGTCATTTGGGCTGAATTACTGAGGAAATTATTTTTATCTAAACCACATGAATAGAGCATATGCATAATTCTTTTGTTCATTGTGCATGCATGCATGATACCATCACATGTCACAGCTATAGTACTTTGTCACTGACGGAGTTGTCAAGAGTGCATGTTTCCATGCAGTATATAAAGGTGCTGGTTGATTCCATCCAAACATATAGTGCCGGCAATCTATAAGATCAAATTTCCAAGTTTTATATATTCAGATTTATCAAGTTGAGCATTAGCATTGGTGCCAAAAAAAAAATGAGTGGAGAAGGCGAAGTTTCACATCCCCTTATGCTAATAGATGAGAACGGTACTGAAAAGCAGGTAGCAGTGAAAACAAGCAATATATATGATAGAAAATACGTTAAAGCTTATATTAAAGACACAGCAAACTTTAAAAAATCGTTTTGGTTAATTTACAAGACTGAATTTTTCGATGATGAACATCGTGGCAGTAACCCCTATGTGGTGTCGAGGGTTGATATGAACAATTCCAGTCCTAAAACGGCGGTGTATCTGGACTCAATTGTCTCAGCCCAAGGTTTTAACATCGTAGAACCAGGGTGTGTGCTTTTCAAGCATGGTCAATGTCGTGGTTTCGCCAAGATGTTTCAAGCCAATGAAAGGGATATATCTGGTTCGTTCCCTACAGGAGGAGCAAATGGTGCATCCACTATAATCATAACTGGGGGACAATGGTCGTTCTACTCTGAAAAAGATTACAGAGGTGCAACTCTCACCATTGACGGAGTAGCAGGAACCACATCATATGGACCGGGCACTTATGACCTGAGCAAAATTCCAGGGCTCAATGATACCGTACTATCAATGACAGTAAAAGTTGTTGGAGAGCCAATACCGCACGTTGTTGGAATATAACAGAGGTATATCTGAGCAGGCTAAAGCCATCGATTTTATTAAAATGAATTTGTTGTTTTTTTTTTTCATTGTATATTATATAGACTAGCTATATATTATACTAATTTAGTACCGTGACATATAATAGTGAATTTTATGGATTAGCTATAACTTGTTCCAGCAATATTCATTACAAAATTTTTTGCTGCTTATTTTTTTGTCACTAGTGAATTCAAGTATATAGTTATGCACACGTGGCAATGGGAAACTGCATGCATGAGTAATATGCATGCATAGATAACCAACCAGACGTTTAAGTGCATGCTTGAAAGATAAAACAAACCCGTAATCATGCATGTCACTGATGTCATGTATAAAGCCTAGTTCACAATATGACGCAAGCGTGATGTTGCGTGGGTGATTTGACCTTTTTGACGCAACGTTTGATTTACACATTTTGAGGAAACAGGTTCACACTGGTATACTTTAAAATGATTGATGCATAAATAGAAAAGATATAGATAAAAAGCAAATAAAATTTCTAGAAAGCTATCAATGATTATAATAAACTACGAAAAAATTGGGTTTAAAATCCATCATTTAAAGAGCACATATGAATTACACACAAACACACATGCATGGAACTAAATAACAATTTATCACTTGGCTGGTACAACTATCAGAGGAGTTATTCACTATATATATAGTAACGCCTTGTGTTCTGTAAGAGGGGACATAATAGAAAAAGGGAAGGAGAAAGAGCGTAACAAATAATACAGCTAGTGGGCAATAGCACAGATAAACTGTATACACTGGTACAACCACACGTCATGTACCAGCACCCACTGGTACACTACGCCACAGGTCAACCCGGCACTAGTATAACTACATGTACATGTGTACCTCATCAATTGACTGATATAGTTTTCAAATAGAAAGTTACAACAGTTAACCAAAAGTTTCTTAGCACTACATCGGTGAGACCCAAACAACATTGGCAAGACAACCTGAGAAGTTACAAGAATTTAGCATTCATTCCATAATAGATGTAGCAAGGATTCATTTACATTGAGTATATAGCATCACAGTGCATAGAAGGTATGGTGCAATAGAATTTATGCATGAATGCAACTTGAACCTCCTCATCAATCTTCTCTGCGGATAACACTCTCTCACACTGGAGTCTGAAAGGCTCCAGAAGGTATACTCATCAGCTGCAGTCAACAACTATAAGGAATGATAGGGGGGAGGGGGTGATGGTGGTAGGATTGTTAGACAAGCAGTCAAAAAAATAATAGAAATAAACAAAATTTATTACGAGGACTCAGTATCTGTGTTCTTAAATTGCACGCTTAAATTGCACGTGTACCTCAATCCAGCTGTTCAAGTCATCATGAGGAAAGTTGCTCTCCCCTGTATATAGATACTGGAGTAGGAGTTTGATAGTCTTAGAGTTTATATTAGGGAGGGT
>JAYJLX010057075.1:0-30565 GCA_036873525.1 Chalinula nematifera | reverse complement strand
CCCCCCCTCTTGATGAAACCCTGCTAAGGTAAATAGTGCACTGAATGGCATGGAGTTAAGTGGTACATTTTAATGAACAATTGTTGTCTTTGTTCGATTTTGAAAGGTAACTTTCTGTTGTTGGCCAAGTTTCCTGAGGAATATCCATCAAAACCTCCAGAAATAAGATTCGTAACACCGGTATTTTTAATCAAAGTAGTGCATGATTATTATTAGTGATAGAAAATGTGCGTAATATAATCGTGAATATACACCTTATCAAAAAATTTTATATGGTTTAAAAATTTGTTACAATAGATTTATCACTGCAATATCAATTCAAGCGGTCGAATCTGTCACCCTATTTTGGGGCGAAACTATGTTCCCAGTATGACAGTCAGGTTTATTATTGACAACATATACGGACTATTGATGGCACCAGAACCGTTTGATCCACTGGATAGGTCAGTATAATGATGTTTATTACTGTGTAATGTAATTACTGTGTAATACACGTAATGTATACAAGTTACTTTGGAGGTATACTTATGGAATTAGTGAATTTGGACCACCAACCCATACATTGACAAAATGTGGTCTTTAAAAGAACAGTACACACACTTGCACATGCATAGTGCAATATGTAATGCACATCTTCATCAATTTGTTTGTTTGCTTTGAAAAATAGCGTTTTAGCATCTCAGTATCATGATTCTCGAGCTGAATATGAAGCGCAGGCAACTCAGCTTACTGAAAAGTATGCAAAGAAAATTGGTTGGGATGAATTGAAAAAGGTATATTAAAATGTTATTTATCATACGTTCTTATGTGCATGTGGAAAGTTATGGACCGACAAAATAAATTTTCTTTGTATCAGGTTAATTTCGGTAATTTTATCGAGTTCAGACATCAAAGTAGCACTGTTTTACCTAAAGTCTTTTTAATGTGTCTTACATATGAATGGGATGTGGTTATAGATGTTTTTGTTATTCATATGTAGTCAATCACCAATCTCATATACTTGTACATCAATAAGCACCCTGACAGTAAACTTAAAATCATGCTGGCAATTAAGGGTTACTTTTTTTTGCCTATGTGTTTGGCAATATGGTGTACATTATGTGTCAAACACTTGTAATTTATGTGCATGCAACGTACTGAGAACAGCTCATTGTATTTATAAAAGTCATCCACCATTAAGAAGAATCTGAGAGTGCATTAATAATTATCCCTTAAAGTAAGAATAAGACTGATTTTTTTTTTTTGCTTTAAAGCAAGCCTAAATGTAAAATGTGACTTTATCAAAGTAAGAGTTTCAATAACTGATCAGACTGCTGAGAAAAGCAAGGAAACATGCAGGGTTGGTATGGAGAACATGCAGTAGGAACAATTAACATCGACTACTATCACACTGTGAAATGTGTGAATTACAACTTCAACTTTCATTCATGATATATCACACTTCATACGAATTGTTTTATTGATCTGCAGCCATAATTTTAATTATACAGACCTAAAGTTTAAAACCTGAGCCCTCAATGTTAGGCTTATACTTGGGCGATATTAGCAACAATGCATGACAGCCTCGTTTCTGTATCGTAATTTTGCACATATGTTAATATTGCTATTCGTTAGATAGTGTATCTGTGACTGATTGTTTAGGAATTAACCGATGAAGACCTTGATGTAGCTGAAGGGCTTGTGTGCCCTTTGACAAATCAATTGTTTGTTGATCCTGTTATGACTCCATATGGCTTCACATATGAACGCCAAGCTCTGCTCGATTTGATGAAAGGAAACGGTAGTAAAGATCCAAAGGCTCATAAACCTCTTGAAATCCACCAACTTATACCTCAAAGAAGTATTAAGCAATTGGCAGACCAAGTTCGTAAAAGCAACATTCGTAAATGAATTTGTAATTTTACTTGAAAATTTAAATAATTGATTAAAAGTTAATTATTTTTTGTGTGTAGTGCTGCAATTTTGTGTTTACTTTATTTTCGTTTACTTATATTGGTAATCTAGTGTGTATTATTTTGTTAATGACTTTCTCATGGGTAATGGCAGCACACGAGATGCACATGTACTTGGTTCCAAGTAAAATAATCTTGAATTTTCACTAGTTTTATACTATCATACACATGCCAGGCACTACATTGAAACATTTTTTGTGTTTTGCTTATTAATCGCTTTGATAAAATAGTAATATTCACTATCATAAATAATTATTACCAATCATATTAATTATTGTGGATATTATTGTGCATGTCTTCACTGTTTGTTAAAATTGGCTAGACCATATTGCAATGGAATCTAACTAAGACAGAAGGATAATGTTAATTACCATAAGCAATTAAATAACCGATTTACTGACCCCTCTAAACTTTGTCAGATTGATGCTAAACCCCATTACGGTGTGTGACACGTGTTTCTGAAAGTGTGTTGGTGAATTTTATAACAGGAATGAGCCTAGCTGTCTTTTAAGGATTTGAGGAGCTTTGCAGCTCAATTCCTTGTCTTCTCAATGCATATGTTGTATGTGCCCCTGACAGCATTACTGTCACCAATGCCACTATGGAAACTGATCTTCACATTGATCCTCCAAAATTCAGTTAGTAGAATATGGAAGTAGGAGAAACAACACAAAGTTATCGGACTATAGCTGTCCTATACATGTACATGTACACGCAAAAGTATATTTACATTTATAATTCACTGCATGCAATCAATGAGCAACCCCCTGCCCCTCTACCATCCTTTATTAGACTCCATAAACTAAAGCCAATATCATCCACTAGTTCCAATTGCAGTATCTTTGTGTTCCAATGTACATCTTGTCCCACATCCAATGAATGTTATAAATAGGCTACATATAATACACTGTTCCCCACGTGTATTTACTGCGTGGTAAAGGTTAAATTTGTGTAGAATTAGTCATGTCAAGAGTGAAAAGAATTAAAGATTAATATTGCTTGTGACTGACAGGAAGATGATGAGCACAGTACGATTTTACCTCCAGTTATATTATAAATGAATCAATAATAGGTTTGTGTGTGTGTGTACATTGCAATTAAATAGTACGATTACGCATTTTATCTCAATAGAATAAACAATTTCGACTGTGTACTAAAAATGGGTGAGGGTCACTAGCTAGTAACTGCATATGGTCCTGGAAAACCTATTTGCAACAGCAAAATAGCTATAGTCTAGGTGATGAATTTAACAAAATAGGATATATAACTCAATCATTTCAAGAGATCATTATTGCTATGTTTTACAAAGGGAAGAAGATACGGCCAGTCTACTTTATTAAAAGATCAAGAAACGATAAGGATGGGATGTCTTCGTTTTTCAGTAGATGATTTGGGCGCTGTCTTCTCATTTGGCGATTGGTCATCAGGTTTGCTTTCCTCAGCTGTTGGTTGTGCTGTTCGGTGGGCGTTTTCTCTTGTTGGGATGGCTCCTACTGAGTACTCTCAGGTGTGGGCTCTTCTTGTTGCAGTGTGGCCAATTGCTGAGGTGTGGGTCCTTGTTTAGGGTCTTCTTTTGACTTCTTGCTTAGGCTCTTCTTGTTCAGGTTTGGGTTCTTTAAGAGGCTTGCCTTCTCATTGCTGGGCGTTGGCTGTGGTTGCTCCTCTGCCTTCCCTTCTTCCTCATGAATTAGCTGGTGGTTGTTTACATGACTCCCACGGCCCAGTTAAGGTATTGCGGTATCTTTGGTCTTACCAATTTTTCAACTCTGTATTGAATATTCTTGCCAATTTGAGGGTACATCTCCTTCATGTCCGTTTTGATGAACTTCATGAGAAAGCAACAGCCTTGGGAAGCTTAATGAAGGGATGTTGTAACTCTGAGGGATGAACTCTTGGGAAATAACTTCTGCTTGCTTTAGCAAACCACACTGTTTTCCCTGCTAATATGTGTTCTCAGCAGTTGCTGGTACGTCCATGGCAGCAATATGAGAAGTTGCTAACCCAGCTTGACTTCTGGTATAGCAGGCAATGCTTTGGTTAGGAATGCTTTTGAGGAAATCGAACGAATCACTGCTAGAACTTGTTAGGAAAGGCCCGCATTACAAACAAAAGATTTATCAGGCCAATTCGAAACTTCTTGCCTAACCTTTCCAGTAATCTCAAGCTGCTTTTTATGCTTGAATCTTGCTTTTTGTGTAAGGTGCACTGCTTTCATCAGGGAGCCAATACATCCTCTTCTGTTAGTGTACGAGAGTCATCAGCCACGTATACTGTGTGTGTATGAATGTGCATGGTTTTGTGCGTGTTCAACTCTTCCATGACTATTATTATTGTCATTACTATTACTGTAGTATTTCTAGATGTAGTAGACTCATTCCTGTAATCATAATTATAAGACTGAGGGTAAATATACTATTGCTAGAAACAATTGATCAGCGATATATAGCTACAAAGCTGTATAAAATTTAACTAATATTCTTGTCATTTTATTATTGTAAAACAAAATCTATAAAATTGTTTTGTGTAAAAATGGAAACAACAATATTTTCGTGCAGCAAAATACATTGTACTATAAAATTACCAGGAATTTAATTAATCACATTGCAGGGCTTAATTTGTAAAATCATTTGTAATAAATTGTGTAACTTATGTAGTATTTGTTTTATTATAAATATTTATAGCAAGTGATTATTGTAATAATACATACATGTACATACACGTATTTCTAGGTGTGTATATGCATGAGACATGATATCTTCTGTTGGTATTATAAGACTGCATGAGGGTAAAGAAATCACTGGAGTGGTAGCAAAAAGCTACCTAAATATAGGTTAGATACTGTTTACGAGGTTTCTATGTGCCTATAGAATCCTGAGGGAACAATACAGCACCCGAGCGTGAAGCGCGAGGTTTTTATGTTTCCCGAGGGAACTCAATAGGCCATAGAAACCACAGTAAACAGTATCTAAGTGCTTTAGAATATAATATAGTATACCTTACAGTCACATCAAAGTGCCGCCAGTAGGCTTTGGCATATTATGCTAGCATAATTTTGAGAATTATAGTGCAGTTTAGGAATAGGAATTATTCCAAGAATAAAACACTTAATTTTCCTATTTTTCCACAATTTTTGAATAAAAAAACAAGGTTTTCACCAATTATTGTTCATTTTGTAAAAAAAAAATCAAACATTGTGTTTGGTAGAATGATATTTTGTTTTGAAACTTAGAGAAACCTTGCATTTGAGCAAAAAATACAAGGTATACACTTTCAAACAAGCGTTCTAGTATGATTGTGACATCAATTTGTTTTCACACACAGGCACACAAATTAACTTCTATAACCCTATAACCCTCTGCCACGCTCAGAATAATAATAGAACAAATTTAAAAAATTGAGCATAATTATTAAAACTAAGATAAGCTGAGGTCCAAAGCTCATATACAACGATGTTCACAAGTTTAAGAGTCATATCAGGTCTGGAACTCATATTATCTAATCTAATGCATATGCACAGCAGTACTACAGTAATATAAAATGGCTAAGAGTCAATAGCGAAGAACAACTTGAGCAGATGTGACTGTACGGTAACAATATAACATATAATTATATAGCACAATATATTCCCTCGATATCAGCCCTCGGCTTTGCCTCGGGCTGATATCTTGGGGCTCAGGTCTTATATTACCCATATAGAGCTGGCACCCGTACTATATAATACTACATAATTTCCTGGGGAGTTTCCTAAGTAGCCCGGGGAGTTTCCTTAGTAGCCCGGGGAGTTTTCGAAGTAGAATAATGAACCTCAAATTACGCTACTTACAATAGTGTATATTCTAAAATTTAATGCATTGTCAGGGTGCATGCCCATTGCATTTTTTGTATATCAAAAATAACAATTAAATTTAATAGTAATTAACAATAGTTTATAATCCATGACAACAACTTAGCCTATCAGGGTATAAAAATGATATATTATCAATCATAATTAACTCCCAAAAGATTTTAAAAATGTTATAAAAGCAGTAATAAAAAAATATTTTACCCCACTATAAAACTATATTGTGTGAAACACTTGGCTATACATTACAAAATTTTTTGCTCTAAAATAAAATAATGATATGCAGTTTAAGGTTACTAGTAGCTAGAGCTTATATATGTAGCATGTTAAAAATGTAATAACCAGCTTCTCACTGATCTTTGTGAATGTACTCTTTCAACCTGCATGACAATATGATATTCGATTGAACATTATAATATTACAATTCTAGCAAATAAAAGCTTATTGATTGCAAGGCCTGGGTCACATAAACTGCAAGTCAATTATCATTGTTACTCAGTATAGTAATTACTAATCCATCATACCTTCCACTGAGTTCCTGTTGATCCAAATGTTTTTCAAGCACATTAACCAACCAATTGCCGACATCGAGTGGTGATCCAATGCCAACATCCCTGAGGATCTTCCTTCCCTTTGGATTATTAAGAATGGAATCCTTTCCCTGACAAATTGAGTAAAACTGAATAGTATGGCGAGGACAGGATCCCAGTTTCTCTTTTATCATCTTTGTAAAATAAAGCATACGTGTTCATTTTAATTAAAAGAGCTGAAAGTGTTTAAAGAATAGCTAGGTTTTAAAATACAACTCAAGTTATGTTTCGAACTTTCAAACAGATGCTCTGAGATACTCTGGCCTGAGTCTGCTATTTCAATTGTTCGCCAAAAGCATCTTATGTTACATCATATTGTATCATCTTCATTGTACATGTACATGCTATATAAAAAATTCCATATTGTTTTGTGTTGCTCATTCCATTACCCTGCTAAACAAGGTCAGCAGGACCATCCTTCAAAATTATGGTTTAAAACATTGGATAGGTAAGTCATATTGCATGTACTTATTTGCTTTTGCTAAATAGTTGATAGATCTACCTTGATAATTTAATCAAAACCTTTTCATACAAATACATGTCAACTGAAGACATTTCCCTTACATCCAGTTGTATTTTGAGTTCCCTCCTCACAATGTCAGCTGGTCTGTGAGTAACATGCCCTTTATCATCTTCTTCCATATACTCCACGTACAGCTGATCAACATGAGTTAGGCACACTAATACTTGGACTGGTTCTTTTTCAAGGTGCTCTAACCAGTGTTTCACTGACTCAGTATGAACTCGTCTAAAAAAAAATACATTAATAATGCATCAGTATTTTAGCCACATGCATGCATTAATGCTAGTGAGACTATACCTGTAATCCACTACGAATATGACTACTTGTGCTAAGGAGAGTAGTAGTTCTGCTAAGTCGGGAATGGTTTCATCACGATCGTCTACTCCTGGGAAATCAATCACATCAAGTCCTTCAACCTCTTGGTCAAGATTATAAAGAAAGGGAACTGTTGTACGCTTGCATTCTGTGGTACCCGTGGCAATCTGTATGCATTATAAAACAATACACAGCATTAATTTTTATACAAATCACATGCATTTGAAGGATTACTGACTTTTATTTCAAACAAGCTATTGACAAGCTTTGATTTGCCCGAGTTGACAAGCCCAACAACTCCCACTGCTGTGTATCTGGCCAGCTCCTCTCTTAGGTTGTGCACCATTAGAGCCCATCGCATCCAACGAGCAACAAGAGGACGATGGGAAATAGAGACGAGTGAAAGTACATTGTCCTTAAACAGTACATTCCATTTATCAACTAATGTCTCAGTTGGAGTTGAAGCACTGATTTGTAGCTCATCACAAAGAAGAACAAGCTGGCGTTCCAAGGAATAGCTGATGTATTGGCTATTGCAGCTGACAGTTTTATCCAGCCCTTGAACCATGAACTGAAGCTTGCCAGCGTATTCTCGGTCTAGGTTTACCTTATTCTCTTTAAACATCCCCATTATGTACTCCGCAACTTGAACAAACAGCTGTGTATTAGGCATTGAACTAAGGAGAGCATTAACATCTTGAAAAGAAAGATTAAACAATGCCCATACACCCATAGCAGCTACAGATACAGCAGAGAAAATAGCCTTGGCCGTATCAAATGACGTGCGTTTTAATGGAACTTGCATTTGCTCCTCCATAAAAGCTCCAAGAAGATTTACACATAACTTAACATTGTGCTCTCTTATAGAATTGATTGTGCGAAGCATTTGGGTATTATATAATTGAGAAATGGAGCTGACTTCATTCCCTGGCCTTGCTAAAGGCTCTATATTTGACATTTTCTTTGTCAGTTCTGATAGCAGCTTCCTTCCCACCACTAAAATATCCAAAGGACTATAAATAACCCGAGACCCTGCAGGAGGATAAATAAGCCCAATATCCAAACCACAAATCACATTGTCCAAACTGTGGGTATCGGGTGAAGGTGCCATTTTAATCAATTCAGATATTATGGCATGGTTATGATCAGGATACATCAATTTTTGAAATCCACTTATAAACCTTGAATACGCTGATTCAGCAGTATATAGATCAATATATTGATGATAAACCGATTGTGATGGATGAGGAAATTTGTAATGTAGTGGCACATGGGGCTTTCCAGTTGACTTTGTAGGTTTGGCAAGCCTAGCTTCATTTTTTAAAACTTTTAAATAATCTTTTTTTTTAGCTTTGTAGTATGTTTTAATGGAATCGTTTGTGCTTACTTCCTTGTTGTTTTCTACACTTATTTGCTCAATTGTTTCCTCAACTTTAACACTAGTCACATCAGCAGCTCTATGATCCATTGCACGAAGTTCATCAGGGGAAAACATAAATTGTTCAAAATTAAATAAGCCAAACTTCCCGATTTGTATTTTCTCAACAAAACCAGAAACTCTATTTAAAGCTCTTATCATGCCAGCTTTCATACATGATGATGAAGGAAGTGGTATGATCTTAGACTCAATCAAAGCTTTACAGCATGGACCAACCAGATCATCATCAGCACTAGCTATCGTATACGGAACACTTTCAATCGGAACAACACTTACAATATCTTCAAGGAATTTACGAAGCACGTTGAATCTGTTGGAGAGTGATTCCTGCTCACTGAAGGGGTGTTGCTCTAACAAAGCACTCATGTAAGCTAGTTCCATTAGCTCAGAGGGAGTGTGCTTAGCTAATTGCTCCTGGCGATATGTAAATCGATAAGCCTGTTTAATGAAAAAGAATTGATGAAACAATAATAATTATAATTGTTGGTTCAGCTTTCCTTTTACAATTAATGACCATGACACTATGTCTTTTTCACACAAAGTTAATTGTCAATATCACATGCAAATATAATCGAAACTGGCTACATCTAATATCTATCTTGGCTTAAGCTTCATATTATGCAGAGCCTAACCTTCTTTTTCACAGGTATGTTAGCCTTCCGAATAGGGTTTGTAAAATGGCTGTGGAGTTGAACACCAATAGTGTCCATTTCAGGGATGTCATTCTCATCTTTAGGAGTGTAGTTAAACTGAATTGACTTGGAACTTATCTTCTCTGGCTCTATATTGATATGAGGTAGAGTTGAAACATGAACTTGAGTGCAGAACCAGAAGTTATTCCCTTCCACAACCACAGCAAGTTCCTTCCCATGCTGATGAAATGCCACTGTATCAATGGAAGGCTTCAGAATACTCATATCGCTGATCTCACTTGTACAAGTCGGAGGGAGGGAATACACAGGAGATTCCTCGAAATATCCACGAATAATTGCAGTGAAATAATCAAACATAGCTGGCTAAATAAATAATAAACAATAGTAATCAATCCTAACCTTACATTTGTAATTGAAACGCTATAGCAGTGCTTGTCTATGCAATAAAACAATGAAAGGTGTAGTTGAGATAAGCAGGAGGCAAAGCTGAGTGCTGTTAGTCTCCGAGATCAAATCTCATATCGTGCAAATGAGCACATGATCACCATGCTTTAACATGCTCATTGTATTTTATGTGGGGAGTGTTTGTGTAATTTGTTCGTCAACTTAATTCTTAAACAATTCAATATAAATTGCCATCTGATTTGATGGATGTGAAAAGGGAATGAAGTTGGTACATGAACTTTTGCTTTGAAGTTTTATGAATACCGTATAGCGGTTATATTTGGCGGGCAAAATATTTGGCGATTTACATAAAAAAACGCTATTGACGGCTTTATTATTGGCGATTCGTGACACATGCGCGTACGTACACATCCGTATCAGCGATTTTACAGAAATAATATTGGCGATTTACATTGCAAACCGCCAATTGCCAAATTAAAAATTTGTCAAATTAAATTGCTATACAGTATCTTTATAAGGTTACTTAATTTCCGCAACCACAATGCCGATATATCGGTTTTGCCAGACTCACAGTATAAAAAGTCCGCTGGCACAGTCAAGCTTGCAGCAAGGCTTCATTACTTAACAGTGACATGACTGTGGGTTAACCAACCACAAGGCCACAAAATGTGTTGTATCAATTAATATCAGCACAGAACAGCTGTGCATACAAGTGTTCTGTATGCCTAATATAGTACAGATAGTGTTTTCTATCTACTTGACACACAAGATGATTCTTATAAGTTTCATAGAGTTTAATAATTAATCACAGCGTGTACTTAACCCCATATAGTACATTGCTAGGTGGTTGCTATGCGTAATAAATCAACTACAACGCCATAGTCACGCCTACAGTGCAATAACACAACAACCGTGCAATAACACAATCATAGTGCAATAACACAATCATGGTGCAATAATTAGCCCACGCATGATACAATAACTGGCAGCAACTGAGATGTAGAGTTGGAGAAAACTCAAGAACAACAGAAAAATGAAAGTATCAACTCCACGGCTTTATGCTACCTTGATAGCACAACCAC
The DNA here is from genome assembly GCA_036873525.1 of Chalinula nematifera. NCBI lineage: Eukaryota > Metazoa > Porifera > Demospongiae > Haplosclerida > Chalinidae > Chalinula > Chalinula nematifera. The sequence goes on along the minus strand of JAYJLX010057075.1, from coordinate 19,766 downwards.
TAAAGGTCAGTTGCGGAAGCAATGGTGCATGCAGCACTCCAGGTTACATCATCGACCACCATCTTTTTCTTACTGCTCAAGCTCAGTTTAGGCAGATGCTTCACTGGTTCGAGATTCGAAGGATCTTTGCTGGTCTCTTTCTCAGCTACCAACACCAGTCCAATGCGACGCACAAACCAACATGGCAAACACCTAGCACGTACCATAAACCACTTAAAGTATACCCACACGTACAATTGCTGATTTATAAACACTCCGCCCTCAGGCCTGAGGCCCTCGTGCATCGTTTTTATAAATCAAAAGTTACATGCTAGTGACTAACCTTAAGGAAAATACCAGCCTTAATGTTTTTAATTTCCTCAGCAAAAGTTTCTATTACACCACAGAGTTTTTTTCCTGTGAGCTCAGCCCATTGATTGTTTTTAGTAGATAACCAATATAGCTTCCCTAAGTAAAGTCCAACAGGTGGTAACACCGACTCCGAAGGGATTTCATCATCCTCATCAGTGCTAATTGATTCCTGCTGTGACCTCAAAACTTCAATCAAAAGATCTTTCAGACTTTCAAGAGAGTCAAGGTATGATTGAGGGATAGATTCAGAAGGTGGCTGTGTATAAAAAAAGCCATGCAAGTAGCCAAAATATATATTGAATATTCATATATATATATACCAATCGATGTATAGCAGTTTGTATCTCACACAAATACTGAAGTATTAAAGGTGAAAAAGGATTCTGTAATGCCTAAAAAATAAGCGTATTATTTTACACAAATGTACTGATTTAAAGCATACTGTGCTTTCAAGTGACTTTACTGCTTCAAACCCATCTGACAAAAATGACATCAGCTTTGGAAAGGTATCATTTTCCATGATCACATTATGAATGATGGACTTCAATCCTGGAATTCGTTTGGCTGTTTCCACAACTGATGGAACCTTGATCATAGGCTGTCCAAATGTGACACAAAGAACACTTGAAAGACATTGCTCTGATGTCAAATACGGCTCATTGCAAAGATTAGCTGCCACACTGCAGGCCACAAGGCCACCAAATGAGAAACCTACATACCGATCAAAACATTTTATCAAAACTATATACATATCTATTCAGGGAAAAATTTATTTACTTACCTGTGAAAACAACAGAGTACCCATCATTTATTTGCTGGACAAAAAATCTCAAAGGTATCCTACTGCATTGGACATTAATTCCTGCCAAATATACCAAACATACTAAAATTAATCATGTATAAAAAATAGCAAACCTTCCTCAAATGACTTGTAGTTTGTTTTCCATGCAGTGAGACTAAGCTCTCCTTTGAAGGCTACATAGTATGTCTTGCCTTCTTTAACAATGAGATAGCGATCCACAGAGCCTTCTCTTATCCGTGACAGTGATGCTTCACTGAACTCATGATGAGGATGCTTGGCTTGAAGGAAATCACGGTAATTAGAAGAGTCACATGAAGTGACGGTCAGGCAGGAAAGGCTGGAATAATAGATAACTTCTTTTGTAAGCAGGCCTTTTCGCGATTCCTTCCTTTTAGAAACAAGGGAACCTTTCACCTTGGATGATTCACTTTCAAAAATCTTTTTTGATTGCTCTAAATCTTCAGCTTTGCTAATGGCCCAACTAAAGCAAAATTGAAGCATTAAATCAATGTACAAAGACATACACAAGGACTGTACAAGAAACTATAAGTTGTTCTAAAACTATTGTACAGTGATTCAGTACACAGTGCCTCAAGTACTAACCGATATTCAGCTTGACTAAGAAGAAGTTCTTCCAAGTGAAGGTCAGCTAGGTTTTTCTTTAAATCTTCACTTTTGGCTCCTCCTTGAAATGATTTCTCAATGAATTGTTTTAGAATTTCAATTACCTCCATTCTTTTTTCTGAGTCTGCTTTTGGCTTTAAAGACCTCATAAATTGCAAGGTTGTTGTGAGCCCAGGCATATGTGACTCCATTACACCCAGCCCTGTATATTGATAAACATATTAATAACACTTCAAAATAGACTTGCATAGCCATGACCCATGAATCCACTACTGCGTAACATCGCACTGCAGTGGGTGGGTATGGCTACGCAAGACTAAAGGCTTCAAAATTGGCTGGATGCACTAAATATTGTATATATACATCACCTTGAGTGCTTGAAGCTTTGGAGGCTTTACCCATTTTCTTCTTGATCTCATCTAAACAAGTGTAATGACTATGGTTATATACAGATGGAGCTAAATAAAATGCATGCTTTCAAACGAAACAATGATCTGCAAAGGAAATACGAATATGCTTTGTTCATTCGTGACTAAGAATTATGATATTCTGACCATGCATTGGCCAGTATACCGTAGTCTGACTTACCATACTTCATTTTCAGTTTTTCATACAGATTAGAATGCTCATCACTACTGCTCAAAACTTGAAGAAAAGCATGAAACGCTTTTTGGTCCAAGCTAATTATTCTCTCCAAACTCTCAACTAAGGCCATGCACTTCTGCTCTTTAGTGTGAGCTAATAAAGTGGCCTGCTCTCTGACACCCTTTTCGATCAGGTTTTTTGAGAACAGATGCCATGCTAACACTGCTGGGTTTTCAATATATTCAATCAAAAATCCACTCGTTTCCTTGAAAGCCTTTGCTTCAGGAGTAGAGTCACCTCTCTCAGAATCAGACATACTGGCAACTCCCTATTCAGCCACACCCAAATCGAGATGCAACAAAAAAACAAAACACAAAAACAAAAAAAAAAGAATATTTAATAATAAAATTAATAATAATAAAAATTAATAATAATTATAAAAAAAATTAATAATTAGACCTAAATGCAAAAAAGAATGTCACGTGATAGATCTAGAAGGTGTACTGTGGAACCGAACAACTGGAACAAGTCTTTCCTGAAGTTGAAACGGATAAATCGACGTACAGAATCAAGCTCTAGATATTCTCTTAGATCCTGCACCGTGTGAAGGCTATTGTAAATCTGGGAATAATCATGCTATTATCTATGAAATAATTATCTATGGAAATAATATGGGTAAAACGGACCACGCCCATCCAGGTAAAACTTAACTTCGCTTATTGGCAGGTTTGAGGTTTGCTGTCAGTAGTTCCTCAAGTTTCCTGAATATCGCCTGAATTTGATGACGTTTCACGTGATGGTTGACGGTAGACCAGTGGAGCTGATGGTTGACGGTAGACCAGTGGAGCTATCTCCTTGGGACACGGTAGGTAATGATTAATGAATGGTGTGTGGTGGGGCAGGGAATAGATGAATTGGGTGGAATAAATGATCACCAATCAGATTTTACTGATCACATGACTTTGCGTAAAAATAGGCATTACTGAACTCGTGCGGTTAGCAGTATTGTCGTTATGTGAATGTTTATGGAAATAATGGCGAGTGAAGGGAAGAACGTATACGACATATTGATTGTTAGTCTTGCTAGCCACGCCCATCATCTCTACCTAAGGTAGGGTCATATATATATATATAATATATGACCCTACCTTAGGTAGAGATGATGGGCGTGGCTATATATATATAATTATATATTATATATATTCTCCAACAAAAATTGTGAAAGCCGCTGCTTATCTTCCTGACGATAATCTTGTATTAGTAGTGTTTGGTGAATTAAGCCTTTGACTAAATTTCTGACCTGTACCTTGTATTTTGCCATCTGGAGGGATAACTTCAAAACTGGTATGTGAGTGCTCCATTATAATCTCTTTGCCAGACTTTTAGACCAACCCTGGTGCTTTTTTTCCAAACTTATGTACAGATTTGTAGGCATAAAAAAATTATTTAGCTACTTTCATTTTTTTATTGGAAACCCTACGGCAAAGGACAGTCTGGTAAAACTCATCACGAAAACTCTGCTGCTGCAGGAATGTGTGCAGCACCAATCAGATTTTACTGATCACATGACTTTGCATAAAAATAGGCATTACTGAACTCGTGCGGTTAGCGGTATTGTCGTTATGTGAATGTTCATGGAAATAATGGCGAGTGAAGTTGTAAGAAGAGTTGTAACAGAAATATAGGATGAGTTGAACATTGAATAGCACAAAAGGAACTGCTTTTAACCATTGGCATCTATAGTGTTACACCAAGTACGCATGTATTTTTCACACTGCGGTTGTTTGTCATGTGAAATCGTGACATGTCACATTTCATTGATGAATGATTTTGTGATGAGTTTTACCAGACTGTCTTTCGGTAGGTAGAGGGTGGGCGTGGCTAGCGAGACTTATTGTTTGTGGGATGCAAATTTCACTAATTTTGCAATTTTTTTGTATATAAATTTGTGAAATTGTATTTGTGCTATGACTGTATGTTAACTCCATATGATTCGTGAAGGTTAAATTCATGAATATGAATTTTGACCATTTTCACAAAATTTATGGGCCTCGAACTGTATGACCTGTATGGCAAGAGGGAAAAGTGCCCACACATTAACGAGCTCAAGCTGTTCTTTCTGATTACCTTTTGTCAAGAGTGTAATGTAAAGAGCGGTTGCATCGAAGCCAAATCTAATCTACGCGTACATGTAATGCAATGGATTTTCTTGCTATATTCAAAGCAACACCAACAAGACAACAATTTGAACCATAGATACACTATCTTACGGGGATTGGAAAAGTTGGGGGTGTCCCAACATAAGTGTGTTATTCTATTTTACATAAGTATATTGTTCAAGTTTTTGCCTTATCCAGAATATATTATACTGCATGCATGCAACACATCAGTTCACTACCAATGCCTTAAAACCTTCACAGAACAAATGTAGTGCTTCACCGTAACTGTGCGTTTAACAGGTACAAAAGTAAAATTAACAATTTTACGTAGACGTACATGTACTGTCGTGTTTATATTATGACCTGAAGCTATAGTCTTATTACCAATGGTCACACACATTGTAATAACCAAAGAATAATAATGCAGCTATATAGCATCACTCGATTCCACATGCAACACATAGCGTGCTTGGAATCAAAGGAAATGTCAAAAAGGCATGCATTTAGTACAAGGATATACCCACCATCTGTAAGATAGTGTATCTATGCTTAACTCACCTTACAGCCAAGGGCTTGGTTTTTGCTCTTGTAAAGCAAGATTTTCAAGCCAGCACTAATTTTTACTGTTAAAATCAGTAGTGGTTTTTCAGAAATACATTTCTGCCATTTTGACTCAGGACTAAAACGGTCTGCTTTTGGCAAAATTGCTTGGTATTTGCATCTACAAGGGCGTAGCAGTCAAAAACTCAGTGACATTTTTTGTAATGCAAGTGAGTGCATTGGGCTTTGTGATGTCACTTGCAACTGCTCTATGGGTGTACCTTGTCTTATCATCCTAAGCTGTTAGGCAAATGTTTGTAGTAGTCAGGTTGTGTGTCTATGTGTGTTACCACATAATGAACACTTGGTGGTAGAACTTCACTGATACTTTAAGGCGTTTGATTTTGATAATTCCGTGATTTGAAGGAATTTTGAAACACGGCCGAGGTAGATGTTTTTGATAAATAGTTTGCATGTCACCATTTTCTTACCCCTTGAGCACATGTTATGAAATTGTTAGTCAGACGTACTTACAATTTTGATCATGTCCACTCTGATGGTTTGGATCTCCTGCTGTACTATATTTTCTTGTGAAAGTGATATGGTAACCACGAAGTGCTTTAATAGATCCTGAAAATCACAGCACAGGCCCTTGTTTCTTTGTATTTGTTTATAAATATAGTTATTACTGAGTACAGAGTCATTATGTAGACTTCTATAGTATAAATAAGCTTACCTGAGTCTTGTTTTCACCTCTGCAAGCAATAACTGAGTTGAATTTTATACAAAACAGTAAAGAAACAGTGGAATTATTAATTAAAATCGACCACGCCCATTATGAATGTGCAATGAGCCCAGGTAAGTTTGGAATCCTGCAGCCGCCTATGTGAAGCTGTGTTATGTGGTGGTGGTGTGTATGTGTGTGTGCTGGATGGTACAGAATCTGTAGCCTTTAATGTTTTGTTGTAGTGTACACTTAGATCTGTAGTGTATCAGGAGAAGACTTTCGAATCGCATTTGAGGTACATGTATAATGCATGTACATGTCTGAATGCGAAGGTTCAGCACTTCAGTGCTTTCATATGTACATGTAGAACAGTGCTTTTATCATGTACGTGTACATGTAAGTAGTATTAATGCTATTAAATACTTCTCAATATCGATTCGATGTTAAATCCAAATGTGAGATCTGGCCAAAACAATACGGTATACTAGCCCTTTTTTGTGGTTAACATCAATTGATTATACTTACATGTACATGTAGTTTTGTCTGATAATTTAAGGAAAGGGAAACTCCACTACATGTACAACCGAAAGCAAGTCAACTCTTACCATATTTTTTTGTAAAAGATTCCAAAAATCTTCATGAGGTAAAAGCTTTTCCTTTGTTTTGGTACACCAGATTAGTGCATGTACATGTATATAAGAATATTTTGGACGGAAAAAATATTACTGTACATGTACTATTTTGCTGACAATTACACACGTGCACTCTAAAGGCTGGTTTACATAGTGACGCAATGAGCCTACACGATGCAACGATGCAAGGTACAGCATCAAAACACCTTTGTATTTAATTAAATGTGGGCCATTGTGTCGCCATTTAGACCAGCCATAATACATATGCGTACTGTATTTGATTGATTAAATACCCGGGCGTTTATTTCTTTTCCAGCACGTTACTATGCTGTTGCTATGAACTCAATATTAGATAATGGAAGTTAAAACCGGGTGTTTAACTTCTCCCGGACAGTGGTAGGAAAAGAAATGATTTGTTGACTCAAAATTCAAATTCACATCAGTGAAATAAGTGGCCCCTTTAAAATACATGGATTAAACTGGCTATAATTATGGTAAAAAATCTCAATCTATTTATTATATGGTATACAGTTCAGTTATTGCAATAGATCTTCTATATTAATCCCGGCTAGTAAGTCATCAGGGGAATAATGATTTGCTGTAGATAGTTGAGTTTGAGTAGGTGGGTAACGATTGATGCTGATGTTGAATGTACAAAATTATTAAAAACACTACCATTAGCAGTACGGGAACTAGGCAGTGGCACAGTGGACTATGAGATGAATTGGGTGTACATTGTACAACTGCAGCTGATTTGTCATGTTGCTGCTGGGCTCAAGAGAGGTGCTATATAATGGTGTGGAGTTGTTTGATTGCAAAACGTCACAAACTGCTTTCTGCTGATCAATTATTATTCTTTCATAGATTCACAAAGCCTTAAGTGACATATGACCTGTACGCTGCTGGATTATTTTTTCCGGTATGCCAGCTTTAAACGTTTCAGTAGCTCCAGTTGCTCTGAGACTGTGATTAGTTTTATAACCTATACTGGCGTTAGCACACATATCTGTAAGCATCGATCCCAAAACATTCTTTCCTATAGGAGTAGAAAAGTACCATGGGGTAAATAGATTCTTGGGAGGGGAGTGAAGTGGTCGAAGGTAGAATATATCCAGCTCTTTTGCCTGCTCTGGTAATTTACTAATATAAGTATCCAAAAGATAGACGTGACAGCTAGTTCCAGCACTGGGTGTAGCATATATAGACCCCCTTGGCCAAAATAGGGTGTTCAATTAAAACAATACTGTATATAGCCGTGGCAGTGATAAAAAAAATTTTCCCGTAAAATCGTCCACCATTTTATAGGGCAAAAATTTTATTGTGGAGGTGGAGATAGCCTTCTTTTTGCTGAAATTCTTCGAAGTAGAGTATCTCTGCAAGCTATAAGGTAACCCAATGGCTGTATTATGAATTTTTACTATGCTTGCAGGCTGCATTGTGCTCAAAATTGCATTGTTTGTGAGTAAAACTTGCTTTTGTCATAATTTCCAAAGTTGAGTATGAATTTTGCCCTACAAAATGGTGTCCAATTAATTGCGTGGGAGCGTACCGTATCTACGATTTTTAATGATATTCATTGGATTTTTGTTAACACCTTGTTTGACCAAGGGGGTTTATAGGCACAGTCTTGTTTGCAACATCTAATTGCAAGTATCCACCAGCCCTATTCTTGGAGGCGAATTCAGTATATACGTACGTATCCTTCAGGATCATGAACTTGCTCAAGCTGCGTTAAGTGCAGGTCCTGGTGCTCAATGCCACCATGAAGGCAAAAGTTTCTACCGTTGTAGTAGAAAACTACCCTTATAAGTGCTTTTGGGTCATGTATGCCAATTGTACCACTTGTCCTCCGTCATTAATTCTGCGCCTTTTTCTTTTGACAACCAATTCCCTCTCTTCTTAGTTCCTTGAAATACATTATCCATTGCTGTTTGCAACTTTCTGAAGGATTTATTATTAATATCCAGGAAATTGGGATAGTTTGGGTCAAATTCTAACCTGGTATGACGAAGAAGCGCACACAATAATTGGTGGAGTGTCTTTAGAGGGTACTTGCCAGCTTTGGCATTCCTAGTCACATATAACGAGAGCCACCTATTCAGTTTTTCTACATCAGCACTCCCAAGCAAGTCATCGGGGACGGAGTCTTTGGCTTCTTGCAACTCGCCAGTCATCGAAATTCCTTTGTGTTCATTCAGTTGAATGGGTGGTGCTCGTAGGAGGGCGTGGTTGAACAATTTCTGCTAGTTTGTCTTCTCCAGTGAAGGTAAAACGCTTGTTCTTGCTACTTGAACACAGCTTCATTTTTTCTTTTCATCTTTTTAAAATGGACAGTATAAATAAACAAGGTACAATACTCAAGACGCGCATATTGTTATGGCAACATAGCGAGTGCTTCGGCACGCATTAACACTATTGTCTAGAAAACACTTACAGTATGCAGTAGCGGTTTATTTGCGAAATAAAACCCTCGCCCTCAGGCGCTTCGTGCCCTTGGGCAACGGGGTTTTTTTCACTAATAAACCGCTATTGCATACTATAACTATAACATAAAAGATTTTGAGGGCTGAAAATTAACTATGTGTACTTTTATTAAAAAAAAAAAAAAAAAACCTGAGCAACCATGGATCAAACCCGCGACTTTGTGCTCTGAGGCCAAGGTGAAGATCACTTTGCCATCATAACATCTTATTACACATACTATATCGAATCTTTATAAAAAACAGGGCGTATAATTGATCAAATACGGTATGTAAATAGTATTTTTCAACTGACCATTTATAGCAGGGTAGGCAATAAAAAGTGACTTGTCTTTTTTTTCCCCGACATTCAGTTTTACAAAGTACACCAGTGCTTAAAATAAGAAGTAAAAATTGTCAGGGTATTTTTCTACATGGCATACTAGTTCAATGGTTGTTAATAAAATTTTAATCGGACATGGGGGAAGTTTAATCTGACAAATGCCTAGATTGACTCCTTAGACAGGCTGTTATTTCGAGCTCTGGTACGCTATTAGACATTGTTGTTTGTTTGTTCTTTACATACATATATGTCTATGTTTGTCATAGGACACACAGGGACTATAACGGAGGAGACACCTGGCTTATCCAGATATTAATGTGTTCCTGATATGTTTCTCTCTGGGTTGTCGCCAATCATATGATGATATACTAACCAAGGTAAATTTCATTGGAAGCCATCACATTTATAGGGAGTGGGTAATAGTACATAAGTTATTATGTAAAAAAAGAGTATAATAGGTACATTAACGTTTCCTTTAAAATTGTCATGGTGGTGCTTTTTATTACTGTATCATTTTAAGATGTCATAATTCTTTGTTGCAGCACTTATCTATCCGTGTAGTATAGCTACATGAATATCAAAGAATTTAGATAGCTGGATATGCAACAGTAATAAACCAGTATTAGTATGATTACGAAAATAGGCAACAAATGAATATAAAACTTTAAATTTTTTTTTACAATGTACTATTGGTAGTTTGCTCAATTTGCAGTTTAATGCATGTAGAAATTAGTCAAAGATTAGTCAAAGGTCTATTACCTTTAAACTGTTAATGACCGAAGGTACCTACAGGTGTTATAAAATTTGAGGATTGAATAAGCAACATTTTATTTATTCGAAAAATTAAACACTTCGTACTGTCTTCCTAGTCCTCCCAACCCTATGACCAAAATGTTTTATCTTGATATTTTGATGGGGAAGAAACAAACCCTATATCTTAATTGGCTTGAGTTCAAAAGCTATGTTTCTTCAACCTCACCTACCATTCTCAGCAGTTTTTGTGCTTTATGATTTATTCTGAGGGTAAAGTAAGGCAGTGGCGGAAGGTTTGTATTGTAGTTAGCGTTGAAAACTGTATTTGCAGCACATTAAGCAATAAAGACCTTTTCTAAAATTGATTTAAGTTTGAAGCTTTTACGGACGGACTTGCTTCTTATTTCTCTCTGCTCGACCTTGGTGCTACAAGGGAGAACACCAGAAGTCTGTGCCTGTATTGGTGTTGTATATGTAGCCTGTTGGTTTGACTGTTTGCAGTTTGTTGGTGTCAAAATACCTTTGCATCAACCATTCTAGAATGAAGACCCACCAGCTTTGGAAAATGACGTGTGCTTCAGCAATAAGTTCTTAAATTCAAGAGCCGTTTCGTTGAATGACTTCTGTGCCATTTTTATTGCCTGACTTTCGCTTATTTTGGGGAACAAAGGAGTGACAGATATAAGTGGAGCAGACCTTCTGTTGTTGATGAAATTTAAGTTCTCATCACTGATTGAGAATGAGTAATATTTGTGTGATATACGTATGGGGGCTAGTCAACTGAGCCAGGTTGAGAGAGCAACGAACGAATACGAGAGAACTAAGCAACTAACCAACTTTTTAATAAAACCACACTTATTTATAGTCTGCACAAATCAGTAATTAATTACAATTATTAATAGTTATGAGGATATCGCAGAACAGTCAACTACTGGATAACATACATGTAGTTTTATTCTCTTTTGCAGCCAAAGCATTGCAAGCAGATTTTTCTTGCTTGTCTGTTGTCTTTTCATAGACCTGTAACCCAGCCATGCTTTTGTAATCAGTTTATTCAGCAATGATCTTTTCAGGTACACCCTCTGAAACTTACTTCTTGGGTGATAGGTATCCAATATTTCCATATTGTTAGCTCTGAGTTTGGTAGCCGTCTTTTTTGTTCATTTTCTTTTAACAAGTCTTCTCACTCATTAGAGATCAGGTATGGTGAATGAAAAAGACGAGTTATCAAATTCAAAAATTTTTCGTTAACCCCTTCCTGTATGTAAAAAGATACATGTGTTTACAGGTACACTATGGCTATAACACAGATAAATAGTTTTCAGGTGAGTACAGTATGCAAAAGAGAAAGATAAGGTAATCATCAAACTTTTTGTTGAGATCAGCAAAGAAGCTTCAAAATAGTGCTGCATGCAGACCCTTACACAGCTAAGCATTCGAGGTAATGAACTTGCCATGGTTACAGAACCACTCATCAATGAATCATTATAATGATTATAACATATATTACAAAATAATGTACAGCAAATTTGAAATACCGTATAGAGGGAAATTTCTGTGGATATTAATTTCTGCTGTTTCTGTGGGGTTTTAACAAATCGCAAAATTAAATTCCTTAAAAAAATCTATTTACATTGTATGAGTAGGGGTGAAGTGTAAGAAAAGCAGAAATAAAACCTGCAGAAACCTTTTATTCACTAAAACCGCAGAAAATTTTACCCACAAAAGTTTCCCTCTATACGGTATTGTAAACATGTATGTAGATTGTTAGATTAGATAAGGTAAGAGCAGTGTAATAACCATAGTGCAATATGGGAGAATATTGCCCTCTAACTGACAAATCAAATTTGAGTATTTCTTCAATACTAGTATAGTGGAATAATAAATGTACTTACCTCCAGGTGGTATTGGCCCTTTAGGTGGTGATGGTTGTGGGCCTAGCAGATGGCAGGATTACTGGCGGAGCTAGGGTGTAATGGTATAGGGCCAGGTCCTGGTGATGGAGGGTGGGCCTGAGGTAACTGTGGGTGCAGCTTGGCCAGGATAGGACAGGCACATGCATGTATACAAGTAGTACAGGTATAATCCACAGCTCCTTCACTTCATTCGTCCTACTAGATGCTTCTTCAAAGGGCGTTTTAGCTATCCGATCTCATCTTTTTTGGTACGGGTCCCTGGTTCCCATATGCCCCTTGACCAATATTTTTGAAATAAAAATTAGTCGAGTACCCTGCTTTAGTACCAGGAATATGCTACAATTTTGACTTATCTTCTACCATTGTTTAAAAACTGCAAACCACCGATCACAGCCTCAGACTTTACCAAAGGCCTTTTTGTTTCAAGACTCTTTAAGCAATATCCCTTTCATAACTTAACCCACCATCCTTTTACTTGTAAAAGTAAATTATATGTGCATTTTACATAGGCATCATGCAGGCCTCACCTTCAATACCTTTCTGATATTTTTATATTCGGCATACAGCTATTTTTTAGGAAACTAAAGGTTTTTTTAAAAATTTTTCTCGTTTGCTTTCTTCTTATATATAATTTATTTAATCCATCATAGAACAGTCTTCGAGTTCAGAGAATGCTTCTTACATGTTTGATACAAATTCAATTCACCTTCTTACATACTCGTCCTCTGTGGTTCTTCGTGGGTAAATATGAATTACCCTGATGATGCCTTTTAATTCTAGTGTGTGCTGATCCAATGGTCTTCAGTTTCTTCATGATGGTGGCCGCAATACGTTTTGTGTCTGCCCAGTCCGTGATTTGTACATGTGGCACTTTGAAAAGTGTACGTGTTTACCATTTTAAACCAATCTGTGCTAATCCAATGGTCTTCAATTTCTTCATGATGGTGGCCGCAATACGTTTTGCATCTGCCCAGTCCGGGATCTGTACATGTGGCGCTTTGCTAAGTGTACGTGTTTAGCAAAAAATTAAAAATTTATATTAAGAACTATCAACTGGTAATAAAATCCAGGCAAAATGTACTTAACAACGTAAAATGTCCATCCACAATTGACAAACTTAGGCAATCTTTAATTCATTGTTGAATGTTCTCGAAGTTTTAGTAGACAAACTCTCAGGAGACTTTAAACTCGTTAGGTACACATTCATGTACATGTACAGTAGTTATGTTCTGGACTTAAATGGGATTGGCCTTGTACAGCAATCAGGAATATTTTGGTGTTACCTCGGGAGGCCGGGAGATTGATTTTTTGTACTCTGGCCTCTTATGGGTCTTTATTCATGCATTTTGACCATGATCTCTTTCTTGAAGTGGATCCACCAGTCAAGGTAAGCTGTTTAGGTCGATTTCCTCCAAAATCTTGTTTTTAAACTCTTTCAACTTATACAGCTTGAGTAACTCAAGGAACAATTCATTAACTTTCATCATCTGAAACTCCAAACTTTTTTGACAAGTACAAGTTACATGTACTTGTAGCTGTAACAATTTTTTTTATATCAGGCTTTAGTTTTTCAAATTTACCCTACAAAACTTGAGCTGCTAGTGAGCAGAATATCAGATTAAGAAGCCAACTGAGATAGTGTAGTGAAGACGCGCCAACTGAAAAATTGACTTGCTGTGTGAATTATTGTTGAAGAGTTTGTTTAAGACATAAGCTAAAAATGTTGAATTCTCACTACAGTATCTGAATGTTTTTTATGGTGTGGAGGCAAGTGGTGAAATGAAATTTGTTTGAATGACATACAACAATAGCCACACCCCTAAAGCACACTTTTATACAACGTATACATATTGACATGCACTTTTTGACTATCTTGGGAAACCATGAAATTCCACTTTTTTGATAGGACCAACTGCTATTGCAGCTAAGCAGATAAAGGCTATTGCTTTCATGTGTTTAGCTGTACGTTGTGCATTATATGTGACACTACTAAAAGAAACTGACTGTAAGTTGACCAAATCTAATTCGTAGTTCTCTTACAGTATGCGGTCTTGACACTTGAACTGTTGTCATGTGCCACTTCTGTAATGTTCAATCCTTTAAAACAAGGTGGCTCTGTATCGTCTTTCATACAGTAATATATTATACTGTATAGCTGGTTATTTTGCGGCTGTAATATTTTGTTGTTTTAATAAATGAGTCTCTAATTTTTGCAAAATCACACCTATTCAATGTATTGTTGCCTATAATTAAATTTTTGTGGGAGCTAATAGACCTTATGCAACGAACGTTCTATTTAACGCGCACTGCCAATTTGGATGAAAATGGCGGATATTTTCACTAGACGGTGAATCAAACATCTGAAGCTTTTGTCATCAGGTAAGTAGCTTTGAAGGCCTAATATATGTACTTTCAATGCATTTCTACATGTATATAATTTTTCCCAGTTGTATTTAGCTTTTTGTTGGCATTTGAAATTCATTTTGTACTTTTTTTTGTACAACCACTGGCAATGAAGTTGAAACAGTGTATTTTAGCTCGTATGACACTTCAGTACGCATTAATTCACCTCCAGAGGTGGATCGGTTTTCAATGCGCATTGCAATGCTTCGTTTCTCACGTGCTCAGTGTGAACACAATCAATGCGCATCATAGTGTAATGAAAGTGATAGTGTGAAAAGGCCTATAAAGGCATTCACCACTATCTGTGTTTCTTGATGGTATCATTCTAAATACAAATTGTGGATGAATTAGGAGTAACTAAAATCACAATTGTCACCAAGTTCATTGACCACTGAGCCCTTAAAACTGCTTGAAACCGAAACTATCTTGACGGAATTACATGGAATATTGTATCTTTCATCAATTTTAGCCGCGAATAGTACATTGAGAGAAATACCAGTCATAAAACAGCAGCTATGGTTTACATCAAGGTATTACCAAATTTGTTTTAGAAGAATTATGGGAGTTTATTCAAAATAAATCAAAATTTGCTGAATTGCAACAACGTATGTTTTCAATTATCTGGATGGCGGAACTGCTAATCCGGTCATGCACTCCAATTTTTGGACTGACTAGGCTTATTGCACCCCCTGGGATGGTGTAAATTCTACGGTTGACTTTACGCCCATTATTTGTCAGGACAATTGTATCCTTACCCATTGTAGGAGAGCCGTTTTACTACACAATGAGTTACAGTTGCAATCTCCGACTGATCTTATTAATAGATTAAAGTATCTTTATCTGCTCAATCCATCATGACTATCCATCTTGGAAGCCGTTGAATACCACCACCACAATTACCAATCTATCTCAAAGTACGTTTACACTACTCTGTGTCAGTTCTGTATTTATTTTTCTAATTAAGCATTTAGAGCTGGAGTACATGTACAGTTGTACCTGCTAAGGAAAATATACAGTAGCAATTAATAATTATTTTCCTGACAGGATATTTAAGAATAGAATGGATATGTAACTGCAGAAGCTAATGCCATTGGAAGAAATTACATGGAAGACTATATATCTTCATCAATCTTAGCCCTGAATAGCACATTGGGAGCATTGCAACTGTAACTCATTGTGTAGTAAAACGGCTCTCCTACAATGGGTAAGGATATAATTGTCCTGACAAATAATGGGCGTAAAGTCAATCATAGAATGTACATCATCCCAGGGGGTGCAATAAGCCTAGTCAGTCCAAAAATTGGAGTGTATTACCGGATTAGCAGTTTTACCATCCAGATAATTGAAAACATACCGTAAATCGGGAAATTTTCATTGTGGTTTTATTTTCGTATATGGCTCTGACTACGAAAATTAAAACAATGAAAATTGTTTACACAATATTGAGCCTGTAGAAATTGAGCTCAAACTACAAAAAATAAACAACATGAAAATTAAAAACACAAAATTTTTACAGCTGAAAATTTCCCAATTTACGGTACGTTAATTGTTGCAATTTAGCAAGTTTTGATTTATTTTGAATAAACTCCCGTAATTCTTCTCAAACAAGTTTGGTAGCTTATCTTCCAATGTGAGATCATTGAATACTTTGATGTACATGTTCACCATAGCTGCTGTTTCATGACTGGTATTTCTCTCAATGTACTATTGGGGTATATATCAAAGTATTAGATGGTGTTACATTAGAAGTCAAGCAGCCAAATTTATTGGACTTTCTTCAATGATGCACTAAACGTATAAAGGAGGCAATTTGAGAGGCCAAATGAATAATTCACAAAAATGAAACCGTTCTTTATTTTCTTAACAGTGCATTAAAATAGGAAGTAATATATATAAAAAAATGGATGGGGCTCTTAATGCATACATGTATATGATAGCTGCAGTTAAGAGTTTGTAGTTCAATGTGAAGTGTACTGTATGAGCACACAAGAGGGTACTGAGGTCAAAAGTTACACTTGATTTTCTTCGTTTTGCAGCCAAATAAAATTGGTAACTTTAGTACAGCAGGAACTACATGTACATGTAACTGCATGCATTGTGATATTCTGGTGGTGTCGCTAATGTGTCAAAGATGGGTCAACTGTAATAATGGGGACACAATCTACACTACTCAAAGTTTCTCACAGCAGAGGGACAAGCTCCACATCATTGATCGGAGGATTAACAATTATTTGGGTGAGCCTGAGCGAGCCCCACACTAGTCAAGAATCTTGCTTGCTTGCTTTGGTACATATTTCCGTAAATATTTTTATAATGCTACAATGAAAAATGCGGCTGCCACGTGCACAAAGTAAACACACCCACCAACATACAACATTTACAATGGCTGCTACCCGGGCTGTGATCGAGACCGTGAAGTCTGTACTATCTTTCCAGATCTAATAAAAAAAACACAGCTGCACTACTTTCTGTGCCTAACCAACTAGAGCGTCTCTGTTATACAAACTTTCCAACTGCAAGAGCCACGAAACAGTCAGTCACAAGTATACTGTACTGTGATCAGTAGTAGATCTATGTAGCTTCGACTGTCTCTATGTATATATATTATGTGAGACTATCTATGCTGGCTAAATTTCTTCTATTTTTATGAAAGCTTCTATATACTAGTACACTGTATACCTGGCAGTGTACCCAACTTGATAGCTTTCCCAAGATGGAATATATTAGGCCATATCAATTAGCTTCTTCAAGCTCAAGTGTAGGCTCAGTAATGTAATCCCTTGTTGACTTACAATCCTAACTGTGCTTCCTTGACATTATGTATAATGAACAGTAAGATGAGTTATGCCATGATGACATGCATGTGGCAGCACTGTCTTCGATGAGCACGATTATTGGACTGGCATACAAACATAATGTAACAACATAGAATCATCACAATAATATGCAATGTTTCTCGCGACGGCTCGCCCCAATAATGCAATGCATTCGTCTAGTTAATAATATTGTGTTTATTGTTGATAGGTGGTATTTCCTGTAGTGTCTCATGCAACACAATTTTTAACACAATCAATACAATATGTGTACAGTTAAAAAACACAAGGGTCATGAGTATGATGCAGCCTGTGATCTGTTCATTGTACAGTGCAACCTTAATTATCTGAACCCCTTTGGTCTTGATAATTTCAAAAACTGTTCGGATAACAAAAAAATCTGGATAATAGAAATGCCCTCAATTATAATAAAAAGCTCACATGCACAAACTTATAATGATACCTTTGATCCATAACAAATAGATTTGTCTTCAAAAAAATGCTGGAAGAAGCTAAAATATTGCGCCTTGTGACTTTGTTATCATCTGTTTTTAGCTTGGTCAGCAATTTTACCATTTATAATTCTTAATAATTCCTAACAAACCAGTGCTTACAAATTTTTTTCAAGCATTTGAGAAGTCCGGATGATTGAGGTTTTGGATAACTGAGGTTCAGATAATCAAGGTTATACTGTATATTGCTTGCGAGGCTTCCGACAGCAGTAGCTTGTTTGCACACAAAGGATTCAAGCTTTGCCTTAGGAACACAAAGTTTAATAAAGGTATATTGTCGTAACTCCAGTTTGATCGTAAGCATCCTTACGACTATCAATTGTCTGTAGCACTGACAACGGGTTAGTTATACTTTAATCGTTGTTGGTATTTCTCATGTAAACATGTGACTCACAGGAGTATATGTAATTTGTGCCTTGTAATTAGTAACCACTTCATTGTAGTCATCCAACCCCCTTTAACAGAGTAATATACCGTGTCCCTGAGCTTGATGTTTCTGTCATTCCTCTTGATCATCAGCATGGAGTTATCCAATAGTGGACTCTGGAATATTATGACTGCCAAATGAAGCCCAGCATTTACTTTTAAAAATACCAAATATTTTTCTTACAGGAAATTATAGTTAATTTTTATGAAACACAATTTTTCTTCAAGTCTGCTTGCACCATACGTATGCTCACGGTACATTGGCCAATATGCAGATGCCTTTCATGTGTTGCCTGAAATAAAAATATATAGTGTCCATTGCAGGCATCCTTCATGTAAGCAATAAATACACCAGGCCATGTAATGATAGCTGTTGTGGGCTTAACTTTCAATGACAGTGTGAATTAGTGGAGCCATACTTAATGATCATTCCTTATAACCAGGCACATTGTCCTCATATAGGGACCATAAAATGTTTAAAAGCTGGAAAAAAGACTTCATGCAACAGCCATTTAACCACACTTTTAATCAGCACACCCTCTTTAAACATCCTGGATAGTTCTTAATTTTGGTGTGTTGTTTGTTAAAGTGTATACCAATATGTCAGTGGAGATTACCTTACCAATTGTCTGTGTTTACAGTAATAGTAAAATGCTAAATGTTAAAACTCTAATTTGTAAAATTGTTCCTTTGGTAATCATCAGTTCTTGTTCGGCAAGCAGATAAGATCAGCATTTGTAAGATTCTATTCTAGTACATAAGGATTAAATTACATGAAATGATACGTGACATGACATTATTTTGAGATTATTCACTCTTGTCTGTATAGGATTCAGACTCATTGTAAAAACAAAAATCCCATTCGCATGCCCTCTTAAAGGTTTATACTTCTTGTAAACATGTAAACCATGGATTCCAACGCTTGCAGATGTTACAGCCAGCAAGCAGCAATTGCAAAAGAAGCACATCATTCAGCAGCAGCAGTGGCTGATAATGAATAAACTTAGCAATGAAATTGTTGAAATGTGACCATTGAAAAAGAAATGCTTGTGCCACAAATTAAATTTGCTTACCGCATAGTAATGAAGCGATTTGAATAGCAGGATTTGTCGATCTTCCATCCTAAGCATTGGCACAGTGGAAGTTTCAGCTCCAAGCTCTCATTTGGAAGTGAGATGCGGAGTTGTGAAGATTCCTGTCATTTTGACCACACTAAGCTTTTGACACCTGTACAAAAAATTATGTAAACAAATGAAATTTTACCATTACTCTTTATCACAAGGAACATGAAAATGTGTTGAAAACCTTCCTTCATAGTTAACTGTGGACAAGTGACCTTTGTACTACAGGAATGCAAATAATTGCCGAACTATTATTAAAACTGTAATGAAAAACAACTTTATAATAACTGTTCCTTAGTACACTACCGATACAAAACGAATACGCTATGTCAACTTTTTTTTGAGGGCTACTGTACTTATGTTTAATGATAAACATAATGGGAAAGTCTGGTTTACTGAATGTTGCGGTTTTGTTCTGCAATTATTGCTTGCTTAGTGTTATACTGTTTGTTTATCAATACTATAGTTAAATATTGTAGTATGGTACTAGCTAACTTCAAAGGAACCGACACCGGTCTAAATGGGATAGAGCACTGAGGCTACTAACCGCAGTGCTCTATCTGAAAAAGGGCGAAATAGAGCACTGCAAAATCCCATACA
>JAYJLX010057064.1:0-10245 GCA_036873525.1 Chalinula nematifera | reverse complement strand
GGAGCACTTTAATACGGTGGGAAGTGTGGTTTTCACTGAACTTTTCATATCGTAGGTACATTTCAAATACCTGTGACTTTTTGTGCATTGTAAAGATGGTTGCCCATCTTGAATGGTCGTCAGTGAATGTCACAAAGTACCTTGCACCTCCCAAAGAGGGTACTTGAAGTGGCCCACACACATCTGAGTGCACAAGTTCGAGGAGACGAGCAGAAAGACCATTACTACAAACCTTAGGAATGGGAGATCGATGGCATTTTCCAAGTACGCATGGAGGACACACTTCTTTTTCGACGTCCCTTTCATTTAAACTTATGCCTTCAACGGCTTTGTTCCGTACCATTGTTATGGGTACCGACTCCCTGCATGGTAGTGGGCTTTGCTAAATCCAGTAGATATAAGGATCCATTTAGAGTGCCGGTTGCAACGACTCTTTCTTTTCGGAACATTTTACAGTGACCACTTCCAAACATAGTATCAATATAACGCGAGTCCATTGCACTAACTGAAATGAGTGAGTACTCAAACTCGGGTACATGCAATACATCCTGAAGTAAACATCTCTCGACGCAGCCGTTTACGTTAATCATTATAAGTACATTTCCGCGACCTACGACACGGGTCTGAGCTTTTGTACCCATTTCAACAGTTGCATCATGCAAAGGACGATACGAAATAAAAGCACTTCTGTCGAAGGTCATGTGGGAAGTACACGCAGAGTCAACAATCCAAGAAGTAGAACGACGGGGTGCGTGTGCCTTCACCAACTTTGTCATCAGACAAGTGAAGTCTAATTCATCAACAGTTTGCTCTGTATCATTATTACGGGCCTGTCCAACGAAAGCTGACTGCTTAGAACGAGAGTTTTCATGTTGATTCCTCTCAAACCTTCGACGATATCCAGCAGGAGGCTCGGGTCTGCGTCCATCGATGTCCTTGCCCCAGCATCTTTCGGCACTGTGTCCTGTATGACCACAGTTAGTACATATCCTTTGCAATCGATTTGTACCTTGACCCCTCGCATTGTTTACCAGCGCGGAATTTCGAACTTTGACACCATCATCTTTTCGCATGCCAGCCCTCTGTTCTTCTTGCAATAGTCGGCTTTTCACAAAGTCAAGTGTAAAGATTCGGTCTTCATTTCCTAGAGCGTCCAGTGCCACTATAAGTCCGTCGAATCGTGGAGGTAACCCATTCAGTACTGCCATAGCCATTTCTTTATCATCGATTTCAACGTTCATTGACTTGAGAACAGATGCCAAATGCTGCACACGGTTTACATAGGTTAAAACCTTTTCACTTTCTTCCATAGTGACGGTGTAGAACTTGCGTCGAGCGGCTAGTTTATTGAGCAGTGTGTGACGTTCGAACACATTCAAGATGGTCTGCCACATTTCCTTTGCACTTGTCGCCTCACTGACATGCTCGAGGTGTTCGTCGGAGAGGGAAAGTCCAATAATAGCCTGTGCCTTTCGGTCGCCACGATCCCAGGCCTTTTGTTCAGACTCGTCGATGGGACGTTCTCCATCGATGTATTCATCAAGATCTTTGAATGCCAACACGAGTTGTATTTTACGTTTCCAAGCGTGGAAGTTGGAGTCGTTGAGCTTCTCTATCTTAATGCCACTCTGATCTTCCATTGGGAAAAAAAATAAACAAGAAGTAAAGAAGAACCGAATAACTCAGAGTTTATTGAGTATAAAGTTTAGAGACAACTTTAAGGTGAGCAGCCCCGTTGCGATGGCGGTCAAGATGAGTATGCGATTCGAAAGTTCGTCGGCACTCGGGACAGTACGGCTTCTTCTTCTTGATTTCCACTTGATTGCGATGAGATTTAGAATTGATGTGGTCAAAGAAGGTCTTCGGGCCGTTGCAGTAAACTTCACAGACTTTGCAGAAACGTTTGGCACGAGGGCAGTTCTTCTTCTTTTTCTTGAATTCCTGTTTGGCAACCTTATCGGCAAGTACAGCAGCCTTTTTTTTCGACAAACGGTGGGTTCTTGGCTTTGATGACGTGCTTGGATCTTGCACAACAGGCTTTCTTGGAATTCTTGAGCTTCGGGGTAGATCTAGAACTGATAACAGCGGAGCCCTTGGCAGCGGTGATGACGGTTCGATAACTTCGACGGATACGAGCGGTTCTTGATAAGTCAACCCCAACGGTAAAGGTTGGTCAACAACACGAGGCACAGCAGGCACAAGTGCTTTTCCCAGATCTGTCACAACCCCACACAAAGTAGGTACCACAGTGGTATAAAGTATCGTCAGCTACTGCTTTTGGATTTAATGTTCTCCAGAACCACCAAAAGGAGTGCAGAGGATCGATTTAGTTGTGAGAAAAATGAGAAACTGATAACAGTTTACAACTTACCGCTCATGATAACTTGGAACAAACGAAACGATAAACAAACAAACAGCGGATGACCGAGACGATAGACGAACCGAATAGACGTGAATAAAACAATACGATGACGAAGGCAGAGTTAAACGTAGACTGGGCCCATAACCTAATGGGAAACGAAGACAATGATGAACGTTGAACGAGTTGATTAAAAACGAATGTTGTGAAGTTGCTACCGAGTGTAGCAAAGTTTACTCACGAGTTGGTGCTTATATCATGCGAAGGCACCGCAAAGCGAACAACAAAGAACAATCTAGAACATATTCTATTTCTACGCGGGACGCATATAACTACCAATAAGACTTGAAGAAGTGGATCACATGATCCTGTAATCAATTGATCCTGTAAACCTGTAAACAGGTAGACACGTGATCCTGTGATCTTGTAAACCTGTAAACAGATAGACACGTGATCCTGTGATCTTGTAAACCTGTAAACAGATAGACGCGTGATCTTGTAAACAGTTGAACACGTGATTCTGTAAACCTGTAAACAGATAGACACGTGATCTTGTAAGCAGTTGAACACGTGATTCTGTAAACCTGTAAACCTGTAAACAGGTAGACACGTAAAGCTGTAAAGCTGTAAACGGTTCCAATGTGATTACACTTCTAACTTTAGATTCCATTCACCCAAGTGTGTGGAACTACTTCCAATCTAAGTTTCAACACGTCACACATTCCAAACACATTTCCACCTACTTCCACTTGTGTTTTACAATACAGTGCCAAAGTGTGTATTTCACGGAACTGCAAATGGCGCGGCCTCACTTGTGCGTATCTGATTGGACCATTGGCATACAAGTGTACCAATAAGAATGCAGTATTTTGCAGAAACGACTCCGTTCCGAAAATAGGCGATTCACGTCGCATTTCACAACCCCTCGAAAAACAGCCCATGGTTAAACGCAACTTTCAAAATCGGCCAAAATGACCCCTTCAGGGCACCCCTCCAGATGACCCTAAAAACGCACATTAACCTCATGTGATTGCGTCGACAAAGTTTCACTTTTGACACACCAAGTCCAAGTGAGTGACGATCAACTTGAACTTTTCCAACACTCCCCCTCGCTCAGTTGGACTCCTTTCTCCTTAAGAGCAAAGGCCAAGTTTGGCAACGTTTCTCATGAAGGCCACCCGTGCTAAGGCCTTAGTGAACATGTCAGCTGCCATTTCACTACTTTGTACATATACCAACTTAACTTTTCCTTGCTTAGTAACATCTCTAACGTAGTGGTAAGCAAGATCAATGTGTTTGTTATGGTTGTTTATAGACTCATTCGATGCTAAAGCAATTGCTCCTTGGTTGTCACTATAAATAGTTGTCGGCTCTTTAAATTCATAATTCACTTCTCCAATCCCATTGAGCAATTCATGAACAAGGTTTCGAAGCCATATTACTTCTTTACTTGCGGTGCTGAGAGAAATATATTCAGCTTCACATGTTGAAACAGCAACAATAGTCTGCTTTCTTGACCTCCAGCTTATCGGTGCTCCACTCATCATAAACACAAACCCACTTGTGGACTTTCGATCTTTGGTATCTCCTGCCCAGTCTGAGTCACTAAATCCGACTATGTTTAACGAATCTGTGCCTTTGAACTCAAGACC
This sequence comes from Chalinula nematifera, assembly GCA_036873525.1. Lineage (NCBI taxonomy): Eukaryota > Metazoa > Porifera > Demospongiae > Haplosclerida > Chalinidae > Chalinula > Chalinula nematifera. The sequence goes on along the minus strand of JAYJLX010057064.1, from coordinate 6,234 downwards.
AAGTTCTTTTGTCCCAACAAGATATCTCAGAACACGTTTGACAGCTACCCAATGCTTTTGTTGAGGGGTTTCGCAGTATCGTGACAGCTTTCCAACCGCAAAAGCAAGATCGGGCCGTGTTCCTAACATCAAATACATCAATGCCCCGATTGCTTGTCGATATGGCTCATTAGTAGCGGGCACGTCGGTGTTAGGATCGAATGTGTCGAGAGTCTTGCCGTCTTGAACCATTGGATTCGGAACTGGCTTTGAGTCATGCATTCCAAATCGCTCAAGAATACTACTACAATACTTAACTTGAGCTACCCGAATGGTCTTATTGCTTCTGTCTCTTACGATTTCAAGTCCAAGGCAAACACGAGCTTCTCCGAGATCCTTCATCTCGAACCGTTTTGAAAGCTCCCCCTTCATCCATTTAATCATACCAAGATCATTACTTGCAACCAACAAGTCGTCTACATACAACGCAACAACTAGGAGTTTACCGCCCTCATACCTCATATATATGCACGGGTCATAGTTGTTACTTTGGAAGTTGAGCTTCTTAAAGAACACATCAATCTTGATGTTCCACCTTCTAGGAGCTTGTTTCGTTCCATATAGGGCCTTCACTAATTTACAAACATGGTTCGGTTTGGATAAGTTCTTGCACCCTTCTGGCTGCTCCATGTAAACATCTTCATCCATGTCACCGTTTAGAAAGGCAGTGACAACATCCATTTGGTGCAGTTCGAGGTCGAGGTGAGCAACGAGCCCCAGAAAGATACGAATGGATGTTAACTTTACAACAGGGGCATATGTTTCATGGTAATCCACCCCTTGCACCTGTTGGAAGCCTCGAGCCACAAGCCTTGCCTTGGCCTTTTCACTTCCATCAGGCAGGTCTTTCACAGTAAAGATCCATCTACTAGTAAGGATGTTTGATGCTTCTGAGCGTGGAACAAGAACCCAAGTACCATGCTTTCGGTGCGCATTACGTTCAACTTCAATACCGCTTTCCCAGAACTTTGCATCTTTACCTGACACAGCTTGCGAGTATGTGACAGGAATAGTGCTTGAAAATAATGCAAAGTCCATTTGTTCCGTTGACACATATGATTTCCACCATTCGGATGGGGTTTTACGTGGTCGAGATGATCGTCGTAGTGGCTCGGACGCTTGTGCGGAGGAAGGTAATAACGATTTATCGTGAGATATCTCATCTTCAGAGCCGTCGGAGTCTACTTCGATCTCAGTTTCTTCGATTGGGCCGTCTTCTTGCGGTGTTTCCACCCCTGAATCGGTGCCAACGTCTGGTTGTTCCCCTTGTGACGATGAAGGAACTTCTTTTGGCTCATCCTCTGAGTAGTCTAAGGACACCATTTCACCTGGTTCCGTGTCAAAGTCAACGAATTTTGATGGTTTCACCAAGCTTGACTCTACATTTGGTGGTGCAGACTCATCAAAAGTGACATCTCTTGATACAATAACTTTGCCAAATGTAACATCCCAGAGCTTGTAGGCTTTACTCGTCTCAGCATATCCAATCATGATTGCCTCTTTTGCCCTAACATCGAGCTTGCGGACTCTGCTTGGAGGTATTTTATACCAACACTTTGACCCAAATACTCGTAGGTGACTAAGGTTCGGGGCAATTCCGTTCCATAAATGATGCGGAGTCTTATTCTTTTCTAGTCTCCTGGAGGTTACTCGGTTACGTATGTAGACGGCAGTAGCAAGAGCTTCTGCCCAGAACTCCTTCGGAAGCTTCTTAGCATGTAGCATTGAACGCACCAGGTCTAACAAAGTCCGATTCAACCTCTCTGATACACCATTTTGTTCGGGAGTTTCCACTGAACTGAGCTGGTGAACTATCCCTTTCTTTTCCAAGTGCTCGTTGTACTCATTTGACATGTACTCCCCACCCCTGTCTGTACGTAAGGTCTTGATACGACGCTCAGTAAGGTTCTCACTCATCCTCTCATATTGCAAGTATTTTTCAAATACCTCAGACTTTCTGTGCATAGTAGAGATGGATGCCCATCCAGAATAATCATCAGTAAAGGTCACAAAGTACCTCGCACCTCCTAAGGAGGGCACTTGGAGGGGTCCACAAACGTCAGAATGCACAAGGTCCAGCAGTGCAGATGCTCTTCCAGTGCTCCTGACTCTGGGAATTGGGGAACGGGTGCACTTTCCAAGTACGCACGGCGGACAAACCTCATTTTTCATGTCCTTATCATTTAAGTTCACTCCTTGAATAACATTATTTCGAACCATTGTAACAATTCCGGTCGAGTTTACATGTCCCAGCCTCTCATGCCAGCGACTTAGAGATGCAACATTCGCGTAATGAACAACCTCCTTGTTGGAGGTTTGGCTTCTATTCTGGCTGGACTCATCCAAGTTCAATAGATAAAGTGACCCGCTCAGACCTCCTGTTGCAATAATTTTATCTGCACGTGTCATTTGACACTCGCCATTCGCAAAGAGCGTGTCAATATGACGAGCGTCCATAGCACTCACTGAGATAAGAGAGTACTCAAACTCTGGCACATGCAGAACATCTTGGAGTAGGCATCTTTCTACCCGACCATTTACGTTGATCTTTATGAGGACATTGCCGCGTCCTACGACACGAGTTTGGGCTTTCGTTCCCATTTCAACTGAAGCATCACGTAAAGGGCGGTATGAAAGGAATGCGTTTCTATCAAAGGTCATGTGCGAGGTACAGGCAGAGTCAATAATCCAGGACGAAGAGCGACGCGGAGCATCGGATTTTAATAACTTTGTCATAAGGCAAGTAAAATCTAGATCACCAGGTACACTATTCATTTCATTTTCACGAGTGCACCCAACAAAGGCGGACTGTTTGTTACGACCAATCTCATTTTGGGTGCGGTCAATTCTGCGACGATACCCAGCAGGAGGCTCAGGCCGACGACCATTGATGTCCTTTCCCCAACAACGCTCAGCACTGTGACCTGAGTGACCACAGTTCGTACGCATTCTTTGTAATCTATTTCCAATTTGACCCCTGGCGTTGTTCACAAGTGCTGAGTTCCTTACTTTGCCATCGAATTCGTTGCGCATGCCGGCCCTTTGTTCTTCTTGCAGCAATCGACTCTTCACAAGATCAAGTGTGAAGGTTTTATCTTCGTTTCCAAGGGCGTCCAAGGCAACGATAAGGTTGTCAAACCGGGAAGGTAGACCGTTTAATACTGCCATTGCCATTTCTTTATCGTCAATATCAACCTCCATTGACTTTAATATAGATGCAAGATGCTGCACGCGGTTCACATATGTGAGCACTCTTTCACCTTCTGCCATACTGACGGTGTAAAAGTTGCGTCGCGCAGCCAATTTGTTTAACAAAGTATGGCGTTCAAACACATTCAATATGGCTGTCCACATTTGTTTTGCACTTGTTGACTCACTTACATGTTCGAGGTGCGAGTCGGATAAGGAAAGTCCAATAATGGCTTGTGCCTTTCGGTCACCGCGCTCCCAAGTTTTACGTTCGGACTCATCCGTAGGTCCGTCACTTTCAATGTACTCGTCGAGATCTTTGAATGCAAGTACAAGTTGGATTTTTCGTTTCCATGCATGAAAGTTTGAATCATTTAGCTTCTCAATTTTGATGCCACTTTGGTCTTCCATTGCGAAAAGAAAGTTCAGTTGAAGAAGACAAAAGGTTTTATTGAGAAGCTAAAGTAGTAACTACCTTAAGGTGTGCAGCGCCGTTACGGTGGTTCTTGAGATGAGTATGCGATTCGAAGATTCGGTTGCACTCGGGGCAGTATGGCTTCTTTTCCTTGATTTCGACTTGGTTTCGGTGCGATCGAGAGTTGATGTGGTCAAAGAAGGTCTTCGGGCCGTTGCAGTAAATCTCACAGACTTTGCAAAAACGTTTGGCACGAGGGCACTTCTTCTTCTTTTTCTTCAATTCCTGTTTGGCAATCTTATCGGCAAGAACGGTAGCCTTCTTCTTAGACAAACGATGGGATCTTGGTTTCGGCGGTGTTGGTGAGACTTCGGATATCGGCTTTCTTGGTATCGGGATCCCAATTGGAGGCGGAAGCAACGGAACACTAGACGGTGGTAACGGCGGTAGTTTCGATCTTAATTTCGGTGGTAGACGGAGTTTCGGCGGCGGTGAAGGTGGTTCAATAACTTCGACGAAGACGGAAGGTTCTTGATATTTTGACCCCAACACTAAAGGTTGGTCAAGAGCACGAGGCCCGGATGGCACAAGTGCTTTTCTCAGATCTGTCACAACCCCACAAAGTAGGTACACAAGTGTATAAGGTATCGTCAGCGACTAGTTTTGGAATTAATGTTCTCCGGAACCACCAAAACTAGGGCAGAGGATCAACTTAGTTGTGATAAAAATGAGAAATTGATAGCAACTTAGAACTTACCTTCCATTCCAAAAGACACAAAATGAACAACAAACCTGAGACTTGAGGTTGAAAAAACAACTTGAAAGACGAAGCGCAGCGGATGAAAACGGTTAAACGAACGTGAGATTAGACGTGAACTGGGCCCATAACCTGTAAACAGATAGACACGTGATTCTGTAAACCTGTAAACCTGTAAACAGGTAGACACGTAAAGCTGTAAAGCTGTAAACGGTTCCAATGTGATTACACTTCTAACTTTAGATTCCATTCACCCAAGTGTGTGGAACTACTTCCAATCTAAGTTTCAACACGTCACACATTCCAAACACATTTCCACCTACTTCCACTTGTGTTTTACAATACAGTGCCAAAGTGTGTATTTCACGGAACTGCAAATGGCGCGGCCTCACTTGTGCGTATCTGATTGGACCATTGGCATACAAGTGTACCAATAAGAATGCAGTATTTTGCAGAAACGACTCCGTTCCGAAAATAGGCGATTCACGTCGCATTTCACAACCCCTCGAAAAACAGCCCATGGTTAAACGCAACTTTCAAAATCGGCCAAAATGACCCCTTCAGGGCACCCCTCCAGATGACCCTAAAAACGCACTTTCTGCAAGTAGCTCAATGACTTCGTGATGGTAGAACACCTTCTGTCAAAGCTATACTTCGAACTTTTCAACACTCCCCCTTGCTCTATTGGACTGTTTTTTTGTTTTAAGAAATTCCAAGTTGAGCAACGTTTCTTGTAAATCTCATTCGAGGCAGAGCTTTCGTGAACATGTCTGCCGCCATATCACTGGTTTGAATATAGACTAACTTAACTGTTCCTTGCTTAACAACATCTCTGACGTAGTGATATGCAATATCAATATGTTTGTTTCGGTTATTTATGGACTCGTTAGATGCCAACGCAATGGCTCCTTGGTTGTCACTATGGATTGTTGTTGGTTGTTCAAAGTCATATTGCACTTCTTTAATGCCAATGAGCAGATCGTGAACAAGGTTTCGCAGCCATATCGATTCTTTACAAGTCGTACTAAGGGATATATACTCTGCTTCACACGTAGATACAGCAACAATAGTTTGCTTTCTTGACCTCCAACTTATCGGTGCGCCACTCATTTTAAACACAAATCCACTAGTGGACTTCCGATCTCTTGTGTCCCCTGCCCAGTCTGAGTCACTGAAACCAATAATGTTTAAAGATTCAGTGCCTTTGAACACAAGTCCTAATTCTTTCGTTCCAACGAGATATCTGAGAACACGTTTAACAGCGACCCAATGCTTTTGTTGAGGGTTTTCGCAATATCGTGATAACTTCCCAACCGCAAATGCAAGATCAGGCCTTGTTCCCAACATTAAGTACATCAATGCCCCGATTGCCTGTCGATATGGTTCGTTTGAAGTCAGCAAATCAATGTTTGGATCAATTGTATCCAGCGTATTACCATCTTGAACCATTGGATTTGTAACTGGCTTGGACTCCTGCATTTCGAATCGTTCAAGAATGCTGTTGCAGTACTTTACTTGACTCAACCTGATTGAATTGCTGCTTCTGTCCCTCGAGATCTCAAGACCGAGGCAAACACGAGCTTCTCCAAGGTCTTTCATCTCAAATCGTTTAGAAAGCTCCCCCTTCATCCACATAATCGCACCAAGATCATTACTAGCAAGTAACAGATCGTCTACATATAGCGCGATCACCAAGAGCTTATCGTCTTCGTACCTTACATATATGCAGGGATCATATTTGTTACTTCTAAAATTCAACTTCTTGAAGAATACATCAATCTTGATGTTCCACCTTCTTGGAGCTTGTTTTGTTCCATACAGGGCCTTGACTAAC